>JANIJG010003385.1:32018-105554 GCA_024611175.1 Megaceryle torquata
CCCTCAGCCTGTCCTCATACGAGAGATGCTCCATTCCCCTGATCATCTTGGTGGCCCTCCTCTGGACACGCTCCAATGTCTACAATGCATATATACAATGACTCATAGATACTTATAATGAGAAATACTAACAAAATATTGACCCCAGTTCCATGATCAGCTATGTCCTAATGCAGGATACAGACATATTACTTGTATTACATTAAAAAACACGAAGAAAAATCAAAAGTATAATGGTCGCTACCTTATTAGCATAAAATTAAAGCAACTGCATGGATAATGAACTGAAAATCTAATGGGGTTCATTTTTAGAATCCAAAGGATTCCATAATGTGTCTTTTAGGCAACTTATTTCTATCGCTCTGAAGAGTTCACTGCAGGTTAATAATTTGAGGTTAAAAAACACAAATTAATATTGATATAAAAGCCAATATATGAAAATAGTACACAACAATAACTGCAAAACGCTATTACATGTTTACATGGCAAGTACCTTTTATGTCTATAATTAAGCATATAAACTATCACAACTCTTGCACAAGATAACATAATATTAAGTATACATATAAAATATAAAAGCAGAACAGAGTGCTGCCAGTGTTGCATGTGTTACACACACAGAGACAGAATCATAATGCTTAATACTACCCTAAGATATATGAAAGTTGATTCCAGCAATTGCACTATTTCATAGTATAAGCAATTTCAGTCTCAAACTCTGGCAGAAATACAGTGTGTAACATCTCATCATCTTATTTCAAATGAACTATAACATGATGTTTGTATTTTCACAGATGAGGCTGAACAGATGAAAGGACGCTAGTTTTTAAATCATCCACGTGTAGGGTTTATTAAACTATTTTTAAAAGAAACAATGTAAGCAAAATATTTTTCCACTGTGAAGTTTCTTTAGGCTCCTTACAATACTTCTGTGTATAATTTATACTAATCTCGGTGGGTTTTGTGGGTTATTCACACAGAAATAAGAGACAAATAGTCTTCTTATGGGAAAATATGATAGAACCACAAAATACAAAAATAAGCCTTACTCACAAAACAATCAAATCTACTTTCAATTTTTTTCACAGAATGGTAGGGGGTGGAAGGAACCTCTGGAGATCTTCGGGTCCAACCCCCCTGCCAACGCAGGAACACCCAGGGCAGGCCACACAGGTACATTTTAATTGATTATGTCTGCATAGGTGAAATTGCCTCCCTCAATTCTCTACATAAAGTTCAAGGAATACCCAGCTAATTGCTTCACTGGAGCAACTAGATGTTGCCAGAAGCGGTCACTTAACAGCCTGGAGAGTACCCCACCCTCCAGCCAGGAGAATCTATGAATTCTTAGAGTAATGGCAAATAATTTAATGGGGAGGGGGTAGGGGGTGGAAAGCAGGGTGCAAGAATTATAATCTTAGTGAGACTAAGTAAATAAAAGAAGCTGTTGAATTCCCAGTACTGATGATATACCCCCATTAAGAGATCTCTCTCCTCTGGAACTTTGCATTACTACCACTGAAGTCAAGCTATTCTCCTCAAGGGTAGGCTGCTTCTCAGTATGTGCTGTTCATAAAGGTTTCTTTCCAAGAGACAGTAATAAAAGCTCTTAAATATAAATAGTACTTATTAATGCTATAAATAATGCCTTGAAAGATTAATACAGAAAAAAAGGAAGTTTTATTCCTGCTTCACCATTTACCAAGACAGAGATGGTTTTATCTACAGACCTTGGTTACAATAGCAGTCAGTAATGATTCTAAAAGATGAAACTGTAGAAAGATTGATTTCTTGCAGAATTGAGTAATTTGATCTGCGGGCACTCCAATGTCCTTGTTTCCACACATGTCACTACTCTGCCAAAGTAGTACCACGCATATGTAGCAAGAGCTGATGTTATATTTAATAGTAAAAATTGCCTGGATCTCACACTGGCCTTTTGGCTACTTCAGTTTTACACTTGCCACACAAAGACAAGTAAGAGAGAAGTGCTGCCCAGATGACCAGAGCATCCTTCTTCTCATACCACAGAAAACACAGACATATGACACATCAATCAGATGGAAGGAGCAGAAGTGAACACCTGCCACTGACCAAAAAACCTGCGCAACACAGCCAGTGCCATCTCTTCTCCAAGGCATTCATTCAACACCCGGATCAAGCACATCTCTTCATCACCAGAATGGATACTTTGGATGCAATGTATTCATGCAAAAACAACTGTGCAAATAAGGCTGACATCCTCGTGTGATTTTCAAAGGAAACTACGGTTATGCGGCTGTGCTGCCCGTACAGAAGCATGCATATTTATACTACAAAATTATTCTAGAACTTTTGAACTCAACACATTTCAACTAAAATGAGAAGTTAACAGCCTGAAAGAAACCAAGTTCCTACGACTTTGATGAAAACACGTAGCAGAGAAGATGCTATTGATACCTTAATGATTTATGCAGAGAGCACAATCAGTATCAGGCACTGGGGAATCCCCTGGGAGAGCACCATCAGGAACATCTCTTCTGCAAGAAAGGCTTCATGTGTGCAATTGTTCAGAAACCAGGAAGTCCACAGGAAACAAGGCTTTATTATCCATGCTGTCTGAAGAACTATTTATAAATACAATATGCACAAGAAAGCTACCTTATTTGTTAGACCATTTTTCCTTTGTGGATTTCTTTTTCCTTGCAATTGAATTGTCCAATTCTGATAGCTATATACACTTCACTAACTTTTTAGACACCGATACGCATTCTCTAACAATTCTCAGGAGCTTTGACTTTGTTTCCCTGTGTTTTATAATTCTGCATCTGCTTCAGTTGCCTTGGAGGGCAGAACACACACCACAGTATGCATTTCGATTACTTTTGTGCCCCAGGGGCTCACAGGCTTGCCCATCTCTTTTTACAATAAATGCAAACAAACCATCAGTTAAGAGACAGCTGCAACATCCTTCCAAAAGAACAACCTTTAAAAATACTGTTTATTTGTCTGAACACGAGATATCCTCCTACCCTTCAAAATAAGTGACTGATGGGTAGGCAAAAGCATTTGCTTTGACAGAATCAGACTGACATCAGTTTTCATGTTCTCTGCTGTCTGAACAGTATCAAGCTGATCAGATTTGTAATTCTCCTGAAGCACATCAAATGTATCAAAAAAAAAACTGCAGTCCTTTCCACCACTGGACTTGTTGATTTGCCCAATGTAAGTTAGTAACACATACAACTATGGGAAAAATCCACTGTAGAAATGCTTTTTGCAGCTCCTGAAATATAGAAATCATCTTGCTTCTTCCAACAAGCTAATCTGGCAAAATGAGCACAGATCAGAACAGAGCTGCAACCTACCCAATTGTCATTTGCTCATTAACTTTTTTTACTTTTTTTAATTGGCAGTTGCAGAATGCTAGCTCTGACCAGTTAACCAAGAAGGCATCGGGCAATAATATTCAAGACAATATTTACTTTGATACAAAGTGCAACTGGCAACCATGGATGCTACAAATGGCTTTTCTGATGCAGCTCATTACAGCAGTTTTATAGTAATGGTGGGGAAAGCTGGAGAGTCTATGTCTAATTCTGTAAGGAAAATGACCACAACAACCGTACGCCACAATTATTTTTGTGGTCACATGCAAGGTGACTAGGTACACTATTCAACCCAATTCCCCAAATAACAGAAAGCATGTACAACTCATTTATATGCATGATTGGATAAGGTGCCAGACAGACTTTAATGGGCCAAGACTGTGATATAGGTTGTGCTGAAATACCTTACTCTTCTCTTACCAGGAAAGTGGAGCATTTTAAAGTAAAGACCTGATTAAGGATGTAAAAATCCATTGGGCAAAACCTTACAACATTTAGATTTGCAGAGAGATACCGATTATATTTTCTTACCTTGCACATGCATAGGCCTTTCCTTGGTTTTGGTACTTGTCAAATCTATCATATAGCAAGAAAGCCTCTGCGTCTTACCAGACTTTACACTCCACTGACATGCAATTTATCAACATAGATATTTTAACTGAGAGTGGCTCCATCATGAAAACTATCATTTAAAATACATGTTATTTTAATATTTTGAAGATACGTCTGGTTTATACTTCTTTACATAAGCAAAAATTAGAGAAAATTGGATTCCCTTTCTCCCAGGAAGCTATTTCAAAACCATACAGAACAGATTTGTAAAACCTGTTTAACCCAGTCTGTTTTTTGCTGAAGTACTGTACGTGCTACACATGAAAGACTCATTAATAAGAGCTATTGCTACTGTCTCATTAAATAAGCCTTGGTGCATAAAATACCATGCAACATACATATTTGAGACTCTCCATATTAAGAAAATTACCAAACTTCTTAAAAACTTCAGAAACTCTCAAGTAGTCTACAACCCTTTATGCATTTGAGATCTCAAATAGTAAAACATAAAAATCTTCATAGATTTAGTTGCTTTTCTAGTATACATAAGTACAGAGATATGATCTCATGGTCCAAGTATGAAACCAAAAATCAAAATGTCCTGTGCAATGATTTGCCACACCACACTATAAGAACTAACCAAATTGTACCAGTCTTTCCCCAGTACAACAGAGATAAATGAATTTACACTGAATTGATCAAATTATTCAGTTAAAGAATACATGAGACATTTGGCTTCTGGGAGTGAGTTTTAGAAAATGGTAAAGCAAATGTTTAGCTCCATGCTAAAACCAACTGAAATGGGACTGCTAGTTACTGAGAAACTCATTCAATCAAAATTTTTACTATTGGGCAATTATCTAGTCTTGCTAGAGAAAGATATCAGGTAAAAGAGAAATCAAAGGACATTAATTTTAAGAAATAAGTATCCAAATTTGCCTAGGCAATAAGTATCCAGATCTCCCTAGGCAAACAGAACTTGAAAAACTTAATTTGTAGAAATTGTGTATATAACTTGTAACATTATACTGAAGTAAAACACAGAGCAGCGATAAAAAAAAATCAAATCATAAGCTGGACAAGGCCACTGACCAACAAAAAATAAATGCTAAAGGTAGGGAAATTTTAATATCACTTACCAGCTTCTCAAATGACAGAAGACTTGACAGAAGTCCTGAGAGACAGAAGACTGAAGTCTGTATATATACTGCTCTGACAGTTTAATTAGATCAAGATATCTAAACATGCACAGACAGTAAAACCAGATAAAGTGCAAGAAGGAATCTGTAAACTTTCAAAAAAAAAAAATACCACAATTGGCTTTACCTTAGCTTTTTAACCAATTAAAATTCTCCACTTGGATGTTTTCATACAGTTTAGAATAAAAACTAACATTCAAAAAGATCCTAAGTTTTTTTCAGGTCCCAAGGGACGTGAGCTTTTTCTTTAAATCAACAACCTAGCGTTTATAGTCAAATAAATGGAGAGGGAAAAGTTAGCAGAACACCTAAGGGATATTAAGTATATGCTGTCCTCACATATTCAAATCTGTGTTTGCTATGCTTTTTATAGAAATATCTTAATATAAGCTTTCAAAGCAAAATTAATCATGCTTTCTAGCACATCATTATGAAAAAACACTTCCATGAGAGATAAAATACAAAGCATTGAAAGCCAAGGATTGCAAAACAGATTCTAACTAGAAGACTATTATTTAAACATGATTTCTTCCCCATCTCTCCTGCTTGCCAAGCAATTATCACAATTAGCTCCACATTCCTTGGAACAAGTTACCAGTATATAAATGTCAAAAAATCATCAATTCTTAATGTATGAAAATGCCGCCTTCTTGAAAAAGGGTGGCTACTTTTGGCATTTTTTTCGTACAAGTTTTAACATTGATTGTGTCTTTAGTCCTTTTATCTTCCATCAGCATCTGCAGTCAAGTACTGCTTTGGTCAAAGAGTCCAGCGTTTTCTTTTAGTTTTATTTTAAGAGAGGAGGCACAAACTCAGAGAAAAGAGTTGTAAGTCCTGCAGTTTCAAATTCCTTTTGTAGCTCATCCAGTGTTGAATATTCTTTGACTTCAAACGTCTGAAACCTACATTGTAAAAGGGAAACTCGTGAATACACTTAGATTTGTCAGAATGTAATTATCAATTCTGTTACTTTTCTATGCACAACAGTACTAAATTATACCTTTTATGCTGTGACTGTACTTTTGTCTCACACAGTACACTAACCATTTTCTCTTTGCATTTCTTTCCACTTGAGTCCACATCTACCTTAGAAGTTTTCTGAAGAATCAAGTACTCCTAAATGACAAAAAAGAACAAAATATTAAGTGTCACCTAGTATCTTTGAAGTTAGTAAAATGCAAAAATCTGTATGACAGAGATTTTTTTTTTTCAGGACATAGCAATCAAAGTTTGAAAAAGACAATCCCAAAAAGTACACGACCGTTTCTATTCATCAGCTTGAAGTTAAGCACAGTCTTTAGTGTTCTAGAGAACATGAATGTGTAAAGCAAAAACATTCCCCTTCAATATCACCAAAAAAACCTGACCTAACACCCTGGGAGTTCATAAGGAGAGACAAGAAGTTCAAAGCCCAGGTATGTGCCAGGAGCATCATGTGGTCTAAGTTAAGGAATGAGACATTAGTAATGAGCTAGCAATATGTCTGTTATTAATTTCTCATCACCAATTTTGTTTTCTGGCGCATTTAGGCAATACAAGAGACTGAACCTAGGCATATCACAGAAACACGGGGGATACAGGGGTATATAATTACAGTGGGAAGCAAAGCAATCCAGGCTGCAGGTCTACAGGTATCACTGGTCTCTTTCTCATTCTTTTTCTTAAATACAGAGTAAAGTTGTTGGGCCTTCCTACTCTCCTAGTGATCAACCTGCTTCCGAAATTGTTAATCTTCAAAAAACACACAAAATATTCAGACCCATAGGTTCCAGTGGTAAATCGATAGAACTAGTCAGCATTCATTGTTCCTGCACCTTAATGTTGCTCCTGTCACCCTGAAGAAGGATCAATATTATCTTGCCCATAAACATCAGTCTTCCAGTCAGCCTTAGGTCTGAAGCCCATTTTTCCACAGTTTTGACGTATTTTGCCCTTGCTCTCATGTGATCTAAATGCAAAAGGAGCATCCAGATACCATCCTCCGTATTTATTCCTTTTGACAAAGTAGTCTTTTCATTGCAAACTGCTGCTGATTGCTTAATGACATATTTAAGATGCTGCTGTATCCAAAGAATCAGATCGTGCACCATGGGTTCAGAAAGATGCTTCTTTGCTTGTTCAAGTAATTTATCTTTCACATCCATACATTGGGCCCTTGTAAGCTGGTCTGAGTTAACAGAAATATCTGGTAGAGTTGATGGATAATTGACTGGTAAATGAAATAACAGCTTTAGAAGTACATCTGTATCCAGCAGTTCTTTCACGCTGATTTGAATTCTAAATGTGATTCCATGAGTCTCTGAAAAGTATTAAAAAATAAACATTAATAGGTTGCTTGAAGTTGAAATACATATATATTATTAAGTCATGTTATTTTCTTTATAAGCTCAACTCAAATGACTGCCATTGTATATAAAATAAGGGGGGCGGGCTTTTTGGTGGGGTGGGGGATTGCAGCCAATGACTCAAACTATACTTGCAGGGAATCCTGAAATGAAACACTTCTATATGACACTAGAAAGAAAGCTATTAACACATTCTAAAAAACATTGTCTCGCTTAGAAACACGTAAGTCAGCTTCTGCAGCTCAATAGCAGCAGCAAGGACAAGTGAAAATAGAGACTCTTCTGGATGCACTCAGCATTGCCCTAACATTGCTCCTAGAGAAATATGTAAGACTTCTAACATCAATACCAGCACAAGGCAAATAGACTTGTACTGAGTATTTTTTAAGACAACCATTCAAAAGCATTTCCACACTAAGGAGAGACTTGGAAAAGAAAAAGTCAGCTCTTTGTCCCCTACAACTTTCAGAGAAAATATGCTTAATTCTCTTCTGCCAACTTCTCTACATTTACAACGGTTGTCTTGACATAATAAAAACATCTCTGTTGTACATCTGACCCTAGATACTACATACATATATATATGCACATACTTATATAAATGTATGTGTATATATCTGAGTATCTACTCAAAAGATGTTGTTGGCCTACTTTAGTATAGAATTCTTTTCCAAGTGAAAAGAACACCTATGGCACGTAGCAAGAAGGGCAAAAGCTCACATCCTCCTGATAAATCACATAATCAAAGACTCTGAATATGAAAGTTATGTACAGTAATTCCTACAATAAAACTTTCTTGACTAAAACCAGTTTCACAGAAAAACAATAAAAAACTTCATGAAGTGAAAAGCAGGGACAAAGACCTAACCTACTTTTACATCTCTGCCATGAAGAAAGAGGGTATCAGATAAAAGATGATCTTCTTCAGATGTTCTCTGCTTCAGCCCTTTGATGCATTCTAGCCACTTCACCCCTTTTCTTTAAAAAATTGCTAAAATGTCAGGTTGATTCTTTCCACAAGGGCAGAAGAAGCCAGATTTGAAAGGCAGATTAGAGCAGAGCTGAGTTTGAGAGTTCTTTTGAAGTGACTTGCCTTCTTCTCCCCCTACCTTATCTTACCCTTCCTTTACATGACAATCAGTTGAATTATGTTTGATTAGTATTGCTGATGCCACTAACCAACCCCAGTGCTCCTTATGATTTTATATTTGAACCCTACTAAATAAGTGAAAGAACCTAACAATGTCTTGGACAGACAGAAGCCCTTTAGAGAACTTAGCCAAGGGCTTGTTTTCAAACCTCCTTCCTGGATCATACCAAGAAGTCTCTAGGTCAGAGTTGTCACAAAATAAAAAAATCTTACAAAACCTATAATCAAACTCTAGCATTACTATAGAGAAGTCTCCAAACATCTACAAACCATCACTACCTAAACAGAGTCAAATCCATTATGGAAAGCAGGGGATGCAAATCCAGTAAATTAAATGAAATTACACCCAACCATGCCAACAAGCACTACAAATCCTTGTTCCTTGCCAAACAGGAGTTGGTCTCCAGTCCTCTAAGACCCTATGAAAGTTTCCAGACTAATTTATGGCACGTATATTCCTCAGAAACATACCAGCCTTGGAAGAGACTCTAGTCTTCACAGCATCCATCTGGCAGCAGGTGGCACACACTCACAGGCAATGGTTACACATGACCTCAAGACTTCCACGTCTCCATCTTCTGCTGCCCTGACAAACATTCCTTACTGGGCACCAGTAACAATAGCTCCTCTGCCATTATGCTAGGCTCGGTACACATAATCACACACACAAGAAGATAAGACTGCACTGCACCTTTTGAGACCTACAGCACCTTCTTGACCACCATATAGGGTCTCTACACACACCTGAGCATGGCACCACTCCCAGACAGTGCCTGCCGACCCACGTCCTTCCAGCCGCCTCTCGGACAGGGCAGCCCCAGCAGGTACATGGCCAGCTGAAAGCAAGCTGCATTTGGCTGAACGGTATTAACATTATTATATTCCTGACCAGGAATCACTTTAGTTTAAACTGTTACCAAGAAATTTTACAATGCACAGCCTGTAAATGAGTTGAAGGATACGACTCCATTGCCAGCTTAATTACAGTGACAGAAAAACACGTTACCTTTCTGATAATCCTCGTAGAATTCTTTTCACTAGCTTGTCGTAACAGATCTCACCAACTCACAAGTAACTGAGGGATAAACAGACAGGCCAACCTTGCCCCTTTCAGCAAGGGCCTCCTGCTGCACTGATCGTATTCTTAAATCTGCAACAATCTCACACCTTTCCCTGTGATGATGAACTAATCCGAAGGAAGCAGCGCAGCCTCGCGTCCCAAGGTGTATCACCCCGAGCCACCGCAAAAAGCCCAGTCGTGCTCATTTACATCTGCTTCAGACTTAACTTTTAAAGGGGAGAATTGGTTTAAAATGTTTGTGAGGCTACAGCGTCTAAAGTTTATTTAAACATTCCAGCGTCCATTTTCTGCACCAGCACTGCAGACGGCTGGCAGAACAAAGAGCCAACCACCATCGCCCTGCGTAACGAGGCTCTAAAGAAATATTTCCTTTGTTTGCACACGCTACAAAGTCTGAGTTGTCTTCTGAGCAAAACGGTGATTATTTCTGAATTAAAGGGTTGGGTAGGACCATTTTGCTGGCATTTAATGTGCTAATAAGACTAAACTCAATATATTTTAACTCATTTTCCTCCTTAGCTGCATGCCTATCAGTATATTTAGCTCTAGCATACTCAGATTTTTTCTTATGTTCCAGGTCAACCAGACAGATATCCCCCTCCTCTCCTGCCCAAAGGCATTTTATGCAACACATGCAGTCTATTTTTAAATTCAGAAAAAGGCACCTACTGACATACAAGCTTAGAATGCATAAATATATTTTTATAGCAAGCTTGGTGAGTAAACCAGAAGAGAAAAGATTAACAAGTAAATTACGGATTTCTATCTGTACCGTTAATCTTTGCAAATAGATATGTAAGGTAAAAAAGATACGCTGTAATTAGTTTATTTAAATTCATCAACACATTGGTTTTGATAAAAAAAGTAGTTAACATTCTGAATGCTTCCGTGTTCAATTCCAGAAAGCCAAAGTTTTTAGTATACCGAGAGATCTGCAAAAGCATTTTCTTACATTCCTCAAAGCCATAAATCCCCCATGGTCTCCTTTTTGATCTTGTGGATCTAGACACAAATTACTCTTAATTTATTAGAGAGAGCATAACATAACAGCCTTACTGGAAGTTACTTCTGTGCACCATTTGTCAATGACAATTTATATGTTTTGAAGAGATAAAGCAAACATAAGATAATGAATACAGCAAAAGCTAATTGTATACAAACTCAAGGATCCTGTAGCTCCAAAGTAACAGATAAGTAAATTTCCAAAGTAGGAAAACTATAAATAATTATTGTGTAAATAATCTTTTCCATTTCAGCAGAAAATGATACGAAATCAACCAGATATGTATGATCCTAACCTATCATGAACACAGCCTGGGTGAGGGCCTTGCAAGGTCACAAAACGTCAATATAAATATAATAGCCTCTTCCTGTTGTGCATTTGCGGCACTTCACTTCATGTTCCAGGAAGGTTTCTAAGCCTTTTACATCCTGTTAACTTGTAAACACAAACCCATTTTTCTGTATATGAGGCACAGAGAAGGAATACACAGAAGTGAGTATACTTTTCTACCAGACTGGGAGGAACAGACGTGTATATGCACTGTTCAGATATGTTCACATTTTTAAATATAAACATCTGTTAAAACCTAGATGCTGTATTTTCAAGCTATGCCTGAAATAACATTCCTGAGCTTTTTGATTTTAAGAAAATAAAAGTCAAAACATTTCATCAATCGTATTTTTAAAAATACAACTCTAAATACCAATGAAAAAAATAAAATGTCAGAATTACCTGCCTACACTGGAGCAGGACGTGTGTGTGTGTCATGCAGCTCTAGACACAAAACAATTCTACTTTTAGATTACACCAGATAATTTTGCTTCATGCAGACGCTAACGTCTTCAACCCTCTGCAGCTCTCTACACACAAAGTCCTCTCTGCGAATAACCGCTTGATGTTCTGCAAGAATCTATTTCAACAACTGTTCTTCAAATAAAAGTTTGAGATTTGTTCAATTAACTACTTAGTAACTTTTTAGCTAATGCGAGTCACTCAAGAGTAGCCACATGGAATTTTGCACCTAAGCAGCACAGTTATTTTCATGGAATGGTTGAGGTTGGCAGGGACCTCTGGAGATCATCTTGTCCAACCTCCCCGCTCATGCAGTGCCACCTACAGCAGGCTGCCTGGGGCAATGTCCAGACAGTTTCTGAATATCTCCAGGGATGGAGATTCCACAACCTCATTGGGCAACCTGTTCCAAAGTTTGGTGACCTTCACAGTAAAAAAGCATTTCCTTATCAATCCCATTTTTTTTTTGGACTGAATACATACACAGACACAATCTGACAGCAGGACACTGGATCCATTTTTAACAGCATTCTCCAGTCCACCAGCAGGAAACTGCTTGATGTCCGTTGCTCTGCTAGGGAGCTGGGCAGCACACTGCAACAGCTCCCAGGACACTAGGGAACAGCGATACAGAATACATGCATATTCTCTGTATGTATATATACCTCCAACAAATATACAGAGTTGTCACATCTGCAACAAGCACTAAGCAAAATTTACTTGTGCTCTGGATCCGAACTGACATGCAACACTTGCATGCCCCACCTGCCTCTTTAAGCCTGACAGTTATACATGGGAACTAAGATTTATTCTCCCTTGCTGAAGGGGCCTCTTCACAGCACTGTGACAATACAGACTGATAAAAAGTCATCTCTCAAAATTATATTCTGATCAGCGGCCGCCATGGCTGTTGCAGAAAACGTGCGGTAGATGTGTCTACACTTCCTGCATTCCCAGCCTGTAGCACCCAGCAGCTGATGGGAGCAAGCACTACAAACCTTCCCACCTGCAGCAAATGTGAAAGATTTGTTCCGTAAAACCTACAAACCACATAGATATTGCTGGAGCTGGAGACCATTCAGCACATCATAAGTCCCAGATCATTACCCTAAGCCTCAGAAAAAGACAGATGACTCAAAGCTTCTCATGCGCAGAGCTGCAACTCCATTAAATATTACAGGACAAATACCTGACCTTGTTACTCATGTGAGATGTAAACTGTTCACCTAATAGCAACCTGCCCGTTCCCACGGCTGCCCTTCCCGTACTGGAAGTTTCTGCAGGCACTGCGAACAGCTAGAATTAAGAAGGTCGCTAATTATAAACGAGTAAGACTCGTTAGGATTTGTTCCCTACAAAGAGCCCAGCAGGAAAGACACGCGGCGACACGCGGCACGACAGGGCCAAGCGAGCAGGTACCTATCGGGTGACGCCGCTAATAACAAGTGACTAAGGCGGTGCTGCCCGGCATACACCCTGCGAGACGCCCCGGAGCGCCTCCTCTCGGGGCCGGGGCCGGGCCCGGCCGCCGGTGCGGAGCAGCGGGAGAACCCCCGGCTGAGGGGCCGCGGCGCCGGGTCTCGTTTGGGCAGCGCGGCCAGACCCTGCCGAGAGGGGTGACCCGAGGCTCTCAACAGAGAAGCGCGGCCGCCTTCACCTGAGACCGCCAGCACCTCGCAGGCGTCCGGCTCGCAGTAGATGGCGGCGAGTGCCGAGAGCTCCTCCAGCGCCTGCTCCGACATGGCCGCGGCCGCGGAGGCGGCGGCGCCCCCTGCCGGGGAGCAGACCGGCCCGGCTGCCGTCAGGGGGCGCCGCCGCTACCCGGCTCCGCAGCCGCAGGGCGGGCGCCGCTGGCGGCGGGTCCCTCCCAGCCCTGTGGCGGCCTCGCCCAGCGCTGCCCCCCGATCGAGGCGGGTGCGGTGACGAGCGGCCCGGCAGCCCCCGCGGCAGAGAGCGGCAACCGGCAACAGCAGCGGCGGGAGCCTCTCGCTGACGAACAAAATGGCCGCCTTCTGCAGCCGGGGCGCTCTGTCCGGCTCCCCGTTCCTAAGGCGTGCAGCGTTCCGTGAGAATCACTGACACAGGGAAAAGAACGACCCGAGCGTCCTCAGAGTGTAGACAATCAACTTGCAGCGCAGCCACGCATACTCGTACAGAAAGTTTTACTGGAATGTGTGCGGCTTGCGCTCTACTCTTGCAGTTTCATAATGCTGTCAGCAGGCACCTGCCTGAGGTCTTACACAGCCCATGGTATCAGTAACTCCCAGGTATAACGGTCTCAAAAGAAATACTTAGGATGTTCCATTATTACACAATTACTTTGAAAAGCAAGAGACAGAGGGTTTCCTTTTCCAGGAAAGTGTATCATGCTATGTTTAATTAAGAAGAAACGTGTGTGTGCTGAGCTGGGAACGGGAAAGAAACATGAAGGTAAAGAAGAGGGGAGCTGTCAGAAGCAGTGCCAGGTAGCAGCTGTCAGAAGCAGTGCCAGGTAGCAGCTGTCAGAAGGCTTCGGTGGAAATTAGCCTTAAAAGTGCTTCATTCTATTACCAAGAACTTTCTTGCCCCTGGTCTTTCCTCCTTCTCCTCATCCACTTTGCATATTCCATTTTACATGTTTAAATAAAAAAGTCGAAGTAAATGTCTTTTAAATTGACACTATCACAAGACATTGAGGTCCCTATGAATAAGTTACTGCACTCTGACATTTGGAAGTCATCAAATGAGACAGTATAATGTCAGCTTGATATTTTTCACACTGTGAAAATATCAGCTTCATGTCAAAGATCTAAATTCCATCTTAATGTAATAAATTTTCTTGTATTCGCAGACTAGTGAAAATGCTAAATATTTAAATTTGAAATGAACTTCTACAGTTACAATCTGACCTTCATATTCCATTATTATTAAATTGGAAGTCAAGATCTTATTTTCCCCTCTTTTCTTTTTTTCCTTGTGGTTCCTTCAAATATTGCAGCATTTGATAGAATAACATTAGTGATACTTATTTCTCTAAACGGATACATTCCCATCAACATGTGGCAAATAAAATAAATAAATAAACATTGCTTTTCAGAGTCAGCCTATATTAAACCAGCTCCAGCATCCTGTATAAATTTATTTGTCCCTGACGACACCAGCATTTTCCACTTTGCCTGACAAGACAAAGAGAACACAACCTTTCATCCGTAGGCAAGACTAATCTTCCCAGTGTTACCTGCAAAAGTAGCATCCTTCACTTTCCATTCACTATAATTATATCATGGCCCCAATGAATTAGCTGTTGTGTTGACAACCACTAAACTAAAACCACTAACCTGTGCATTTAGACCTGTTTTCCCCTAACCTAAGTGGCAAATAAGAGAGGAGGCGTAGATGGACATTTGGGGGGAAAAAAAGTCAATTTGGAACATCCATCTACATCTTTTCACTGTCATTTCCCTGCCCAGCTACTGAAACTGTAAGCAGTCCTAAAAGCGTGTACTCTGGAAGCCATTAAAGGACCACTAGGAAGAGTCTAAAAAATCACTGCAGTTGCCCATTTTGGGGTCATGAGACAAACACTACAAAGGAACCCATAAGGACAGCAAGTGTGATGGCTAACCCAGGCAACTCAGATCACATCCATCTTTCAGCACTGCTCTACGACATCTGCAGTTCCTGTTATTTTTTGCTGCTACAACAACGCTGACCGCTCTAATGCAGACAAAACTGGTATTCTTACCAGCTAGAATGGTTCTTAATGGAGTTAAAAAGCACCATTTTTTCAGATACCTAAAAAAGAAGCTATTGTTTCTGTACTAGCAACTGTGTTATCACAGTGGTGGAAATTTTCCCAAAAGTGGTTTGTACAAAAATGGCAGAGAGAAAGCAACATGAAAACCTGTAAAAATCACTCCAAATAAGCTAAAAGGCAAAACTTTATAGAAAACAGGAGAAACAACCCGTGTAATTGTGATAAAGCATAGAGATGTTTTTCCTCGGTATTCTCAAGTACAGCTAGTAGAAAAGTTTTCATCATTTTTTTTTGGCCCAGACCATGTGTTTCTTAAAGTTGGACAAATTTAACAACAACAAAATATTACCTTGCAAATTAAAGGTGTCAAAATGTGCACAATTTGGTTTAAGGTTAAATTCAGCATTTTCATGAGGTTTTGCTCTTTGGATTTTGAAAATAAGCTAATGAACTCTCACTGATACATAAAAAAGCCTTCTCTAATTTGAGAGGAAAAAAAAAACTCAGAGGAAAACCCCTTTCTATCACTTTTAAGTATTTTAGAAGGAAGTTTTACAGGGATTTGTGGTCTAGCAAAAGGTAGTTTTTTAAAGGCATTTATCCTCCATACATCAAACTGCTGTAAGTCAATTCCCTAAGACAATCTTTTGGCAGATGGAAATTAATTTTGAAAGTCTAGTAATGATCAATTAAAGCGTTAGCTATCTCTATAGACAGGAAGTTTATGGGGTCACAGTCTTTAGAACCTGGAGGCAAGAGCAGCAGCATATTAGTAAAATAGCTAAAACTTTCTGCAGTTCCCCCAAAAAACTGGCAAAACACTGAAAACCAAAAATCATTACTTAGTCCTTATTGTGGGGTTTTTTGACATAGTATGTTGAAAATCAATGTGATTGTTTCCACTGTATTAGAGAGGCCATGGTTCAAACTGAACACCAGCAAAGGAAACTGGCTATTCTTTAAATTTTTTCTTAATGAGGCCTCATAACAATCCTAATACTTCACATAAGTTTACATTACTCTTTGAAAATTGGATTCACTCAGACTCCAGTCATAAAACTATGTACCCATGCTGCAAATATGCACTTGTGAGTAGCTGCCAGTGGAACCAGCAGTTCACTGGTAAATAACTTGTAATTTCACACATGCTCAAGGCCACAAGTATTCAGAGTCAATACTAAGTACTCTGCCCACAAGTCTGTATACATTTTGATATACAAGTAGGAAGACCAAGCAGATGGTACCGTCACATTCATAAGAGAATTTTAGATTCTTTCTCTGGCAAGCCATTTTTTCTTGAATGAGATAAACATAAAAGGGATTATCTAATGCAAACTAAAAATGATGCTTTTTACAGTATGACATATCTAGTATGACCATGGGTTCCTATTATTACTAACATTGCTGAATCAGTACTTACTGGATTCACTGCATATAGATCTTTGCCGGCAATTTACCTTGTATAAAGTAAGACAGAATAATAAATAGAACACATTTTCTTCCAGTGAGAGGGAAAATGCATGAGGTTGCCTACTAAAAATTTGCAGAAAACCAGTAATGCTGTGCATTTCTAAAAAGAACATATGTGAAGAGAATTGTGGGTAGGGAAGGGTGTGACACTGAGAACTTAAGCACAGCGAGCATTGATTAGTATATTCTATCCCCAAAAGAAGTTCGGCTTCCACATCCAGTGCATCTGCTTGCCAAATCTTACTACATAGATTTTCCTCCAGGTATAAGCAAAGGGAGACAAAGGATTGAAGTGCTGTTTCATTTGGCAAACACTGGGGACAGGTCTCTAAAAACTAAAGGAGCGGTGTTTTTGAAAGAGGCATTTCTACCCTCTAAAAAAAAAAAAAAACAAAAACACAAAAAACCCCAACATTAGTAAGAGTATGAAAATTTGGCAGTGGTCTTTAGCTTACCAGTTCCCTTCATTTTCAGTTGCTGAGTTACAGCAACCTTAGTATCTGTGTCTCCATCTTCTGAACTTTGGCACATCAGCTTTTCTCTTATTCCCCTACATTTTGACACAAGAGTTGAACAAATAAAATGGGAATGCATAAAATGACAGACTATTTACAATCATTTTCAGAACACTGAGAAATCCTTTGCCATTCTCACACCTTTTGGAGGCAGAAGAGTATTCATCATCATATTTTAGACTTTAAATGATTATTTACAGAGCAATTATTTACAAAGCATGGGATAAAGTCCTGATAGTAAAAAGCTTACGTAAGTAATAGCATCATTATCCCATTACACACAAAATAGTGTACCTCTTTTCATAGAATCATGGAATCATTAAGGTTGGAAATGACCTTCAAGATCATCAAATCCAACTATCTACTAAACATTACCATGATCACTAACCCATGTCCTGAAGTGCCACATCTACACATTTTTGGTTGTGTGGTTTTTATATATATCATAATTCAAAAATGGTAATCCAGAACACTTTGCTTTGGCAGTAAAAAATAGCAATAATCAACAATGGATACAAATACCTTCTTACCAGCCACACAGTCTCTTTCTTCTACAGCAAGTAGGGCAGAAATTCTAGGGCTTAGATGAAAAATTCTTAAACAGATTGAAGCTAGGACCATGACATAACACGAAAGGGAGGAGCAAAGCTGCTTCTAGAGGAGAGGGAGATAAATATAAATACATACATACATAAATGGTGAGATGAGTCCCCAAAGAACAAGCCTGTGAATTACTCCCTAATTACAGGGCGCTCATGTTGGCCAGATACTGACAGGACATACTGTGGAAGAGCAGAGAGCTGGGCCAACCACACTGAGTAGGGAGGGTGTTGTAGGCACAGCAACCACATGTTCAGTGCCCCTCAACTGGCAGCGTGGTGCTAGGCACCCTAATGCACAGTAGTTGCTGGCTGACGGAAGTGATGCAGCAGCAAGAGGCCAAAAGCAGGTATTTGAATGGAGAATGGCCTCCTGCTCCAGGTAATAAGATCAGTACCACTCTTGACTACATACATATAACAAGACCTGAGGACAGTTGGAGTCCTTTTCCATCAGTCAGTCAGAGATTGCAGTTCCTGAGCTCTGCAGTAGCCCTGAAGAGCACATTTTCAGCTGCAGACCAAGAGAGCTCTCCTAAGTTAACAGCCAGAATCAAACACAATAGGTCAACCAGGGCTTTGACACAATGAAGCAAAATATAAGTTCTGAACATAATAGCAGAACTTTAGATACCTAAATACACAACTGATTTCAAATGTGCTTCTGCTTTAATGACAAGTGTCCACATTTTCCCTTTTGCATGTGCACCAGGTTAGCCTGAATTTGTTTCAGATGAACTAGGAACCTGGTGCTGCTGCAGAGCTCCCTGGAAGGGCCTGATCAGGATGATTCTTCACTTTTTTGAGCTTCGTGAACTCCCCCTACCTTTCTATACTTCAAAGGATATAAATGTATTTACTTAGGCACAAATACACACATTATCTTTGATCTAGCCTAAACGATAGTTTTACAGTTAGAACATCCTCCCAAAGGGTAAAAAAAATAATCTATTCAAATCACCGTTTTTCAAGTTTGCATTAGAATTCTGATCACTCTGACATCAATATTCTGAGAAATAGTGAACTACCAACATCATGCACAAATTAACAAAAAAAAAAAAAAATCATGTTTACTTCCCTAATTCTTACTGCTTGTGCTTGTGAATTATTTTCATTTACCCTTTAAGGATTATTAAAAAAAAAAAAAAATATTCCTTTCATTCCTCTCTTTAGATCTTAGTTAGACCCAGGATGAACACATTTGTGTCATAGGCTCTTACTCTGAGAGGCACTGGTTTGGTTGGCAAACACTCGAATTTAGTCCTTGGTTTTTGGTTCTGTATTGACCTAAATAAATGAGTAGTATAGATGCAAAAATAGGATTAGTTGTTAACAGTCTATAATGTCATATGACACTTGAAAGAGCTCAACTTAGTAATTCTTAGAGATAAAAATCAACAAATTCCCAAGTTAAGAAAAGTATATTTATTTGATTCTCCTTTTTGTTGGATGACAAAGGAGTACATTTCATTAACAGCAACACAGGAAGGACCAATTCTGAAACTATGCAAGATGGAACATAACAGAAGATGGTAAACACATCATGCGACACTTTTCACCAGATTTAGCAGCGATTATAGGTTCCATAATGCAGTCAACATCATGCTTGCAAAATCAACAAAGAAAACTCATTCTTCTGAAGCCTCTGAAGGACTCCCTACATTTGTGTACCTTTTCCATGCTTAGTTGTGAGAAATGCAGAATTCTGTGTATATCAAGTTACCAAATATATAAGCTGAACAACAAACAAACGAAAAAAAAAAAAAACCCCAACCAAAAAAAACCACCCCAAAAAGATGTAAGCTTCAGTCTTTAGTGCTAGACCAGAGGAGCAGCTCTTTATCATTATCAGATACGCTTCATACAAGCTCACTTCTCATATATACATTGTCTACTCAGATGGAGATTTCTTTTTCCCCAAAATGATTTTTCATTTAGATATGTATACATATATGAATCACTAAAAAGGTGAAAAAGGAATGAGGAAAAGCAGGCAGGGCTAAGAGCATAGTTTTGTTAGGATTCTGGACTTCTGGGCACTTTATGTATGGAAGCTTCCCTGAACAATTTTTTTCCTAAATGGGAAGTTACTTGACTGAAACATTCAGGGGCTTTCCCCTCATGAATAAAAAAAAATAACAATAATAAAAAATATTCCAATAACCAGTTTCAGAAAATTAATGCACATCTGGTTCCCAGTTAAGGTTGTGGAGTTTAATGAAGCTTCTCCCATTTCAGAAGCTACAATGTGATACTCTCCAAGTGTTTTGAATGGAGGACTCATTCTCAAGAGTAATATAGGCTGAAAGGGAGGAATAATTTAAATTTAGGGATATATGGCACCTGATATTCACTAAGCCATGCAAATTTAATGCTATTACAGTAGAAGACTTTAAAAAAAAGTCAGTTTCCCTTATGAAAAACACATAAATCAAATCTTTATGCCACAGACCATTAACATGCATCACTTCAACTCTCAAATAAACCATATTTCTTGGCATTTTTGACACCTTTTTTAACCAAGTTATATACACACCTGTAATATGCCACACTATAATCACTATGCAGAAACATGTAGTCATACACCCTTGTGCGATTCAGTATTATATAAAAAACACAACACAAAGATAGTTGATGAAGCAAGGATGCCAAATACAGATGCACTCCATGACAGGTATTTTAAATAAGGCTTAATTCTGCCCTGAATGAACTATGAGACACACATTAAAGACAAGAAAATACTAAAATACTTTCCCTACATTAGAAAACAAACCTTTTAAATAAATAAATAGGCATTAAATATCAATTTTATCTCCTTTTAGAAATGTTTTTAAAGTAACCAACACTTATTTCCTACTTCTAACAGAAGTTCTTCTGTTCAAAGATAAATTGCAGATTAAGGCATATTTCTCAACACACCTTTAAAAATACTCATTCTACACTATTTGACTAAAGTTTTCTGAAGAAGCATGTATTTGAACAGGTAAAGTACCCATGGGAAAAATACCCATGGTTTTATATAGCTAATAAAACATGCAGTTTGAAACAGTTCCAATCTTTTACCCTTTATTCATCAGCTTAGTATCCAAACACTCTAACTATGTGAAATATTTTATGAAAATTCCAGTTTTCACTATTTAAGTAATACTCCAAACTCCACTCAGCATCAGAAACCTAGCGTATTTGGTGCAGCACTGGAGTCATGAAATGAAAAGGCAAGCGTACGCAGAATCCATTACAAAGTAAGAAAATATTTCCCATCTCTTAAGAAAATTAAGATACATGTTTTTGCTATTGTAATTTTATTATTTCATTCAAAACACCATAAATCATCCACGTACTTAACAACGGATTTCCCCATCCTCCCTTCCTAACCCCAAAGAACAGTGGTGATGATGAAAATAATGACAGTTGCAGTGAACTTCCAAGTCCCAGTATTCACTTATCCTCAGCCTAGGAGGAAAATGGTTTACTTTTCAACTACACATCACGGGAGTAGTTATGAAGTCCATCGCCACCACGCTACCTTCATTCTGTCCCACACAGCTGAGAGAGAGTCAAATGCAGGGCGAACATCCAGGATAGTAAACTGGTAGTTCTTATCTACTGCTCCACCATCGTAGTAATCAATAACGTATCGCACTTCTTTTCCACATCGGTCAACAATCCAATCATGTCTGTCAAAGGGAAGTTCATATCTGGAAAGATAGATAGGCAATAGACCATGGAGAAATTTTAATGGATATTATGAACCTGGGAGAGAGCGTGGATGTCCTTTTTGTGAAGATATCCAGTTACTGGCATAAGATTCCCACTAGTCCTTCTATTTTCTGGTAATTGTAAGTTGCAATTCCAGTTCTAAAACATCTTAAAATTAATTGTACACCACGTTCTCAGATACATCTCCCTACCCTCCCACCTCACTGGAAGACTTTTCCTGCCCACGTACCCCATCCACGAACGTATTCTGGCTCTTGGTGAATACTCCTTTGCTTTGCCTCCAAATCGCATCAGTGATGGCCCACATGGACATTCCCTGTGCACACAATGGAAAATGAAAACAGTTTTAACTTTAAAGAGTCTTAAAGCATTTAAACTACTAAGGTAGCTTGTTTCAGTAACAGAAAAAATGAACAGAAGGACAGCAGTAAAAAAATAATTACGAGAAATCTAAAGCAGCTTTTTTTTTCTTTAGAGGTCTGAAAAGTCCCCCAGTTTCTGAGGGTACTTGTTGGTATGATAAACTACCTTTGATATGCTCCACGCCATTGTTCTAACTTACCAACAAAGCACTTCTCAACAAATCTAATCCACAGATTTAATAAAGAACAGAAAACTGTAATCCAAACTATTGTGTAACAAAGATCATGGCATTAGAGAACTCTGTATTTCTACATACAGGATTCTTAACTAGTCTGTCTCTTGTAGGAACCAGAACTACACCGACCTAAAAAATGACCATTAGTTTTACACCAGTCACTGCTAATCTAACTTTACATATCACATCTGTTTCATAACATAAAGATTTTAATTAAGTAATTCACAAAAAGATACAGTAAGAAGGTCATTCCTCCAAATCTGTATTATACACACACCACCAAAATACTCATTTCATTAACATAATAATTATTCAGTTCTAGTTAAGTTCTTCCATAATAATCAAAATGCAGGCTCCTATAAGCTGTACAAGGAGGCTGTATAAGGAGGCTGTAAGCCTCCTTTTAAGCTGTATCAGCACCGGAAAATTTCTGTGAAAGACATTATACTGTCAGAGAATTAGAAAAGCAAGAGCTAAACCAAAGGATTTGCTTTTCATTTCACATGTACGTACATAGCATGAAGAGCTTCCCACTTCAAAATCTCCTTCCAAGCTTGCTCATTATTTTGGTTGTGAATCTTAATAATGTTGGTCATGTCTTCACCCGTTATATCATCATCTTTCCACCTCCACCTAAAAATACATATTTGAAAATGGTTTACAAGCATTACAGAATAACTGCTCCACCCTCCCCAGTTTATCTGATGGGCTTTTGAGTCAAGATATTTAAGGTTTTATGCAAAGACACGAAGCAAGTATGGAAACTTCTGGCTCATATGCTTAAGCATCTTGAGAACCACTTCACGTTTCTGTGTGGAAGTGCAGCTATCAAAGTTAGCATCAGAGATTCACTAATTCTAGTTAGCTAAATGAACAGCTTAACTGGATCAGAAAGTTATTAGAGTGTGCAAACATCAGCACATCCACATTATTTGTAAAACTGCTTAGGAAAAATTCCACTGGCATTCCTAGTGCACAGAAGTCCTATATTCAATACATTTTGCATACACTTAGAAACACCTTTCATCTCTCTGACTCTGCACTATGACTACGTGAGTGATTCCCTTTGCAGCAGGCATAACAATGAACACATTTAGGTGTTTACAGGATCAAAACTTCTGTGTTCACTATAGACTGCTATGACATATTAACAACAATATTGATAAGTAGAACAAAGAATTACTATTGTTGTAATAGTAAGAGCCTTTGATCTGTTTGAAAATGACAAATTAATTACAAAAGAATGAGGAAACATCAGCATGGAAGGTTTTTCAGGCCACAGGAGACATTTATCATTCAGTTATATCTGGCCTGCACTGAATTTTTGCAAAGACTGAAAACATCTACTTGTCAAACAATTTTCACATTTTTAGTAATTCTGCAATCATGGAACTTTTACTATCAGTTGCTAGGAAACCAACAAGAGTTTGAAAGCTGGCAATCATGTGAAGTTTGTCTATCACTATGCACTGGCTCACAAGAAAATTTTCTGAGCTAGTGGCAGTTGCACAACATCCTGTACCATCTTGCTGATCACTACAAGAGACATGGCCTTTGAGACCAGCTCATCCCTTAAAATAAAGCTATTTCTAGTAAGAGTAAATTTGAAAAGAGCTAGTTAATAATTTACTGCATAAAGTCCACAAATGCTTAAACAGTATCAATGAATAATAACTAAAGATATTACTTCATAAATTCCAGGCTCACAGACTCCATCTGATAATTCAGTGTATTTACCCTTTTCTTAGCATAGCATTCCAGAACATCTGCTCAGAAGGGTAGACCCATTTCTTGTCAGAATGTGCTCTAGGAATGGATGATTCTTCCCTGACAGTTGACAATGGAAATGGTTGATCTGGGGATGGCTGCTGATTAGGAGGAGGCATCTAGAAAGCAAGAAGAATCAACAACAAACTAGAGTATTAATTATTTTTTTAATGTTATGGCATTTGAGAAAAATCAAAGCATAATCAATCAGCTGCTACAAAGATCAAGAAGTTTAGCATTTAACTATGAAAATTATCTTCCTCTTTTGCAGTAGAACTCTTTGCACAAGTGTCCTCTGAAGATTAAAGGAACCCTTAACTTAAGGAACTAGCTAACCCTTAATTAAAGGGACTTAACAAAGAGCAGTGCTTCCTGTAAATCAGGGGAAGTCTTGGAGAGATTCTGAATCAGAACTTACCCATACTGCTATTATAAAGAACCTAAAACCCATTAACACAGAATAAAACCCATACACATAACTGACAAACAGAAATAGACACTGAAAAATATTTACAATCTAAAAAACCTTTTTATCAAAATATGAAAATTTGAAGAATAGAATGTTAAATAAGATGTAACTTGTTCTTATACAAATGTTTGCATGCAAAATGAGAAAAAAGCAGTGTTAAAAATTTTAAAACCCCAACATTATTTGCCAGAGATTCCACCTTAGACAGTATCACTATTTATATTTTGGGGATACTATTTCAGAAGAAACAAGACAGAAGAAAACATCTGAAATAAGCAAATGTTACCATATTGCTAGGATCTATGTCATCTTTCACTTGAGATGCACCAGACTTCACCGGACAGGCTACAAATTCATATGCTCTTTCCTGATGTGCAGGAACATCATCTGTGTTCTCAGTTCTATGATCAGGAGTCTTCATGTGCATTGGACAACCTGAAACGCAGGGAAAAACAGTATCTATTTTGCTACAAAATGAAAACTCTTAAGACATAACAGGAAGTGGAAAACACTTCACTGATGCTCATGTAAATACAAACTAGCATTTGTTTTTATCTTCCCAGATTTGCAACAGTTTTAACTGTTCTCTTTCCTGCATTTTAGGACCCAGAACTGACCTATCAGCCGGTAAAATCTAAGCTTCACACATAGTCCTTGAATGCTCGTTCCCCACCCCATGCTGGCTCCTATACTGAACTGTTCGTACTTAAAATTTCCACAACAGCGTTAGTCCAACACATCTCCTTCTCCAGACATTCACCTTATTCCACCCTTCTGCTGCCTTCTTCCAGATACATGTTCTCTACTGACAACCACCTGCTCCCGGTTACCACCTTTGCAGGAGTCCTTGCACCTCCCTGACCCCTGTGAAATGTGACAATTGGGAGTGACCCCACAGGTTCTAGAGCAAGCAGCTACTGTCTCTAAAGACAAAGCAGCCTGCATTCTGTTCTGGTGAACAGATGACTCCTTTTCATGAAAAATTACTTAAGAGCTATTTTTGCTAAAGGAAAAGCTTAAGGTTTCATTTGTAGAATTTTTTTTCCCCTAATATTTTTTACTGTTTTCCATGTAAAGAGCTTATTTAAGTTTCAAGAATAATTACCGTTCATTTTTTCCTGATGCATAGGACATTCTGAAGGTGGAGACACTGTCTGATGTTGCTTGGATGCATTTGGTGACTGCCCTGCAGCAGCTGGGGAGGACGCGGACAAACCCATGGCTTCCACACACCAGGTCTTTTTAGATCAAGTTTCTAAAGGGGGTGGGGGGAAGAGAAGCAAACGTCTGCAACACAAAACTACACTGGTCGTTTATTACAGTGAATACAAATGCAGGTATGGTCCTGCATCACAAATTAAAACACTGAACAAAAAACAAAACAAAACGGTTTAGAGTAATAAGTATGCAGCCTAAATAAAAATCCACAGCGTCTACCCGGACTGACAGTGAGCGATCTCCCGTGGGGCAGGAGGAGCGGGGGTTTCCCGCCGGTAACATCCGCACTTACAGCCACCTCCCCCGGCCCAGTCGGCCCAGTCCGCCTCCTCAGGCCCACTATCAGCGGGGGGGGGGGGCCTCTGCCCGCATCCCGAAATTCCGTGAGGCCCGCGCAGTGCTGGGACACCCCACCAGCACCTGCAGCGCCGCGGGCAGAAAGCGCCTCCCTCACGTAACGCCGCTGAACCCTTACACGCACCGTGACCGTTCCCTCAGCCAGCGGCCGCGGACAAGGTCAGGCCCGCCCCCTGCGCCCCGTCGGCCCGGCGCGGCTCGGTTCAGTGGCGTGCGCCCGCCTCTCGTCGCCGCGTCTCCAACAGCAGCTGCCGCTGCTGCCGCCGCCGCTGCCGTCGCCCCCCCCACCACCACTTCCCTCACCTCACCTCAGCCGGGCGCGCGGCACGGCCGCCGCCAGCCCCGAGCGCAGAACGATGCCCTTCGCCCCGCCTCGCGAGAACCCGGTGCCGCGGGCCCGCTCTGCGCCTGCGCCCGCCCCTCCCGGGGTACCGCCCACCGCCCCCGAAGGAGGGCGCCCTGGCCCCGTGCGGGAGGCTGGCCCGGGGCCGCAAGCGGGCGCTGGTCCCGCTGGGCGAGGCGCGGTGCCGCCTGCAGGTGGCTGCCTTCAGCCGGCGGGGGGGGGAGGCTGCGGCCGGAGGGGACACGCAGCTCTTCCTGCACACGGAGGGGGCAGAGGCGGCTCGGGGCCGCTGAGGGTTAGTGACGGCACGTGAAGGAGGAGGAAAGTTGTTTCAAAAGTCGGAAGCAGCAGTGCCTTCGATGTAGCGAGGGTCACGTTTAAGCCCCGTAGAGCTGGAGCAGCGTGAGCTACGTGGCAGAGCAGTGCTTGCTTTGTGAAATCACCATCCCTTCGAACTGCACCTCGGGCCGCGGCTTTTTAGACCAGCACAGAAAAAATGATGAATGCAGGAGCAGCATTAATCACCACTGCAAAGGTATATCCTTTCTAGTATTAAATTTACAGCGATATTATGATTCCTTAATAAAGTGTTTTTTAAACGTCACCCAGACAGAAAAGTGTCACAGCTCTTTTAATAAATATACTGCCTTATTTTAATGGCAGAAAATCCATTTTTAACTGGAGCTGGGAAATGCTGTGCAGAATGGTGCAGGCTGACAATGCAGAAAACGGAGCTCGTTGTGCATCAGAGCCAGGGACACTGCCTTCACCCCATCTCTTTGTGGCTAGCAGGTGGCAAGCTCTAGCTGCGCAGTAACAGCTGTAACAGCGAGTACAGACCCTGCAGGACTAGTTCAATGTTCATCTCGCAACAGGGACTCAACTGTCAAGTACAAAAGGCCGATGGGGAGAGGAGACATTCATTGTAACAATTGTAACTGATCAAAAAGCGTTATTTTTTTTTAAAACATCCTCTTTCATCAATGCAATTAAAAATAAAGTAGGAAGGAACTTAAACTTCAAGTGATCCAGCTATTATATTAATCAGGGAGGAAGAAAATCCAAATTCAGACCTGGAAGAGGGGTCCTCTATATGCATTGTGGTTTAAAAGTAATGAGCGGTTCCTATTTCATCTGAAAAAGATCTGAAAGATTAATAAAAATGTTCTAACTCACACTGAAGCAGCTCTAACAAGCACTATGTCAAATTAATTAACTACCTGAATTAAAGAAACTCTTACACTTATTTTCACATACTATCTTAAACCAGGATCTTTCTTATTAACGGAGGATGTTGCCATTCAGTGCAAACACCAAAATCAAGTAGAAAGGGGTATCAAATATCCATGGTTTCACCCATTTTTTGCCCTTTTATAGTTTTTATTATGTAAGGGGAGATTGTTTCCTACTCTTTCTGCACGCAGTCGTTATTAGCGCAGCACACTGAGAACCTGGAGTTAGGAAAGTGGCACCACGTCCATAACTGAGTCTCTACTATTTGCCTTAGAAAACATTATGACTGCCTCCATCACTGCCCAGGTTTTAGGCCTGTTTGGCTTTGCTGAAATCTCTGAGGCTGCATTCACAGCACCAGCTGTGTAAACAGCACTAAACAAGACAACCATTTCAGGCTTTGCTTGCTGCACTTGACAACACAGTTTAAATGTAAGAGCTTCCTGTAGACCAACCGACATCTCTGCTTCCAAGTATTTCAAGTTGGTGGCAGAACAACTCTAAGGTAAAACAACAACAACAAAGGTAAAACACCTTTTCTCTCTCCGATACTCTCAAATGGGGACTCAGTTCTATACCCTCCTCTCAAAGTACATTATGTCCCATCTCCCTGCTTTCAACCATCACACTGCACTAGAAGCAACAACTGCCCTACTTAGTAGTTATTGTATAGATAATAGTTTTCACCCTTTATAAGGTAAGCTAAGTAACAAATGTGTTTTCCTCAAGGTAAATAAAGCATTACAAAGAACACCAAGGTCAGTCTCAATGAAGCACACTATGTACCCCAAATTATATTACACTCTGAACTCCAGAAAAGCAGAGTAAATTAAGAAAATACAGCAATAGTCCATCATCTAAAAAATGACAGATATCCATTGTGAAGATTAATAAAAATTTGGGGGGAAAAAAAAAAAAAAAGAAAAAACCTTCATGCAGAATTATCATACCGATACAAGTACAAAAAAGAAAGTTTCCAGCAAGAACACAAAGAGTAATAAAAAAAAAAAATCAGGAGAAAATGAAGAGCAATTTTGCACCAGAATAGGTCAAAGTGGATACACAAAATAGTTTTTATATCCTACGTCTTAGGGAGAATATGTTTCTCACACTTGAAGCAAGATTTGTTGAATTTATCAGATTAAGAATGGCTCACTGAAAGGCACCCCTTGTTCCCAGCCCCACTTAGTCCTTCCTTTCTACCATTCAGTGTTAAAAGCTGGCCAGTGCCAATAGGAAAGCCTCCCTCCAAGCCCCCACTGTCCTTCCTCAAGCAGTTGGAAATCTGACCTATATAGAATCTGACCACAAAAAACATTTCCAGACATTCCCAGTCACTTCCAAACAGACCAACTAGTTAATGAGTAGCTTTCAACACTAACAGAGTAAAATGAGTACCCTAAGGATTTCATTTACAAATGGAACTAGATACCTCTCAAAAGAGGAGAAAAAAAGTGAAAACCACTGGAATGCTTTGTGTTTTCTTCTAGTAATTTAACACTGCAGAATACAAAAGAAAGATCATAGAAACACAAGCAATCCCTGTGCTTGGAAGTCAATGGTTACAGTATAAAAAAGCAGCAACTTCCTCAGAGGATGCTCAGAAAAACCTCCAGATTTTACCACACAATCGATGCTTCCTCAGCATACATTCATTGCACTGACTAGGAACTGCCATATCAAGGAACTTAACTGCCCATCTTAATATTTCAGTAAGGGACTGACTGTGTAGTGTGTCACATAGCAGTGGCTCTTTCTCCCAGTCTTCAGAAAACTGTCCAGCTTATGTCCTGAAACACAGTATTACAATACAGTGCTATATCATGATACTATCCAATATAAGTTTTTCCTCAACACACCATAAAATTTATAGCCTCAGTTACATTTCTGGCCCCAGTGATGTCCTACACAGATTTCCAGCCTTTAGAAGTCCAGCCACTTGTACAATAGTGTGGCTCAGACCTTATACTCCTGCCTCACCTTATCCACAATAAAAATAACATCACAAAATTTCATGATGCCACATAAGCCAGTTGTTTCTGAACTGAACCCAAAGAAAATTGCTTTTTCATGATGAGTTTTATAGGACATAAGCTATTACTACCTTAAAGGGGGGGGGGGGGGGGGGGGGGAGAAAAAAAAGGACAACCCAAAATAATTTAAACTGAAACTTTATTTAGGCCAATGACAGGACACCAAACCAAGAATCAAACAGATCTGTGCTCTGTTTTGCCTTCTGTCTGGAAATCATGTTCTACCCCAAGTCAACAGTTTAGCCAAGAAGCAAAACAAGTTATTTCTTAGGAAGCAGTGAGTGAAGCTGTAAGTACTGCATCTGATTGACCGTGAGGATGCAGAGTTAGCTGATTGCCTCAAGATGCAAAGTTTTTAAGCATTATCTTTGTCAGCTTTAATTTATAATGCAAAGGTGACTGGTAAAAAAAAGGATTTGCTGCTCAGTTATATCACTTCCTTTCCACTTCTTTTCAATTTGTATTTGACTGCTACAGCTGAAATGACTATTTTTAAACGTTGTGGTGAAAACCAAAATTCACCACAGCGGTACAATACTACTGATTCACAACTTTTTTTGCTATTCCAGGATGCTTCACTTGGGTCTCGTGATGAGAAAGGGAAAAGTATGCCAGGGATCACAGAAGTGGGAAGCCTCCTTCATCTCATGGAAACACATTTCTGCATGTGTGGTAGGTGTCACTTTCTGCAAGAAGGTAAAAAGTCACCTAACTGGGGAGATGAGCTAAAGCCTGGCCTGAAAGTATATGGTCTCTGTGCATCCTCTCAGCCTGAGCTCTGGAGCAAGGAATGTAAGTTTGTGTCTTCACAGCTGATTTCTGCAGATTTCTCCACAAATGGAAATCCTACCAGTAAGAAATTCAAGATCTAAAAAGTCTGCTTTAATTGAGCTTTGTCTGAATAAGGGGTCTCTCGCTTTTCAAATACATAATGGCCTGTCACCCCAATATGTTAAAACATGCAGTTACTTCTTTCTAGAGGATGCAAAAAACTGTAATGACCTAAAAACCCAGAAGGCAACAAGTCCTGTGAAAATGAAAGGATACAAATAACAGAGTATTGCAAATCTCCTTTTCTTTAATTGAAAAAACCCACAACTGTTTAGGAGCCAGAAGGTGCTACAGTAGTACTGGAGGATTAGATTTCAAGAATAGGAGGCTTTACAAATTTGCAGTAACTTTCAGCATGCTCTTTTGTCCCCTTGGAACAGCTGTTGATATATGTGTTCTGTTGAACAGGGATATTAAATTAAACACATCCTTAACTGCTTAGTTAAAACAGGAGCTTAATGGGCTGGATACAATGAGAAGTACCACCTCAGATCCAAGGGTGTGCAAACAAGCTGGAGAATTCTAATAAGAAATCTGAATTTAGGGTGCAACAGATTAAAATTCCTCTGGGGAAAAAAAAAAAAAAAAAAAGCCAATGTCCAAGGGACTTCTCAGAAAAATCTGAAGTTAACGAATGAACTGTTTTGGAAATGATAAACAGAGGTGGAAGCTATGCAAGAACATTTCTCTAAGTTACTGCTAGCAGGAAAAAAAAAAGAGAGTTAATAGCCATGATAAGTTAAAGCAAGGCAAGGCAAAGCAATTCAGGATGAGGAGGGGCATTTACAAGTATTTTGGTGCAGTCGTTGGCAAATGTGAAATAGCCTGGTAATCACTGAGAAGAGAGTGAGCTAAAACCAAAACCTGCAGATACTCAATATTCCTTTTCAAACTATGTTAGCAGGCACATAGGGGTTTCAGGTCATAATTATATCAGGTAAAATATCTGCTGATTAAAACAGAATAAAGATGTCCCAAAATCAAAAAGTGCTTAAAAATCAACAGATGGAAGTATGTGAATCTGACAGTGTCCAGTATACAAAGAAAAAGGCATTGGGGAAATTAATAGGTTAAAAAAAAAGGCAGAGGATGGTGGTATCCTCTTTAATCTAGGGACTCTTGACAATTTAATCCAAAAAATGTCACTCCTACCAAGGCTTCTACAGCCTTGCAAGAACACTCTTCTGCCTAGAATGGCTATGGATGTGCAATGAGTCACAAGCCACCATGGGGAAATAGTTTTTGTGACTTATTTCTAATACTTGTTGGTGGACCACTTGTGTTAGTATTTATGGCATTCACGACTCTGAATTTATAAAGTATTCTGGAGCATCCCTGGGATCTCACACTAAATTTCCACCCTGTCGTCTAGCTGTCTACTATCTTTCATGTGGCCATCAGTGACAGAGCATCTCCCAGCTGAAAAAAATATATATGGGGGTCCATCTGAAAGAGCAAAACTTGGCATATAGTTCCTACAGCCACTAAAGCAACAGCAATATGTAGTCTCTGTGTATCTCATATACTCATTGCTTTGTTAGAAATACACCTCCTGACTTTTCCTTTCTACGTTCTGCAAGTATTCAGCCATGGCAGTACACAGACCTCTGCCATGGGTGTACACAGGAGCTGGAAACTCTTGGGTGAGGAGGCAACCCAGGACGACAAGGGCTAAATGAGAGGTGGGTAAGACCAGGAGTGCCTTGTCAAGGATGGTGTGAGGAAGGATAGGAGGGACAGGGAGATGTGGGGAGGGTGAATTGGGTGTTCACCTCAGGCTGGACTGGGAGACATGCCCCCCAGGGCCCTTAGGTCTGCACCCAGAAGCTGTACACTGCAGGCCTGAAGGGCCTGGCCAAGAAGATGGATGAAAAAAGAACAGCAGGTTGAGTCAGGGCTGGGAGAAAAATCCATAACTGCCCTGAGGATGTGCAAAACAACAAGTTTACTGAGTTTATTATTTCTCCACTGCCAGCAGGTGCCTGAGGAGTTCAAAAGCAATCAGCCTGTCCCCATAGAGCTCTGCAGCTTGCTCAGATCTCTGCTTCCTTCTCCTTGCTCAGGTGCAGAAACCCATCGGTGCTGTAGACGGTGAAGATCAAGACATTTTTCTGCTACTGCTCGTTAGGTAGTACCATCCACCCTGTGTGTTGAGACAGAGGAAAACATACTGTGTGGTAATGGCATTCAGCTCCTGGAAGATTTACTTGCGAGGGCTAAAATTAAACAGCATGGATTATTTTAATTCTGGGGTTCCTGAGCAGTGTTTTTAGGGAAACCTTTGTAATCAGTTTTGAACAGAGACCTCTGTGCATAATTTCCTGGCTTGCCTGACACACTTTTCTCGCAGGCTACTTGTCCATAAATATTTCCTCCTGGACTTCCCCCTTTTGCTGTTCTTTTCTGCTTTGAAGCCTGGTGGATTCCTTCTCCTTAGCACCCAAGTCCAGCAAGAAAGGCAGAGGAGACCAGGCTCCTGGAGACCAGTGCAGGTACATGGTCTTTTTACATGCCAGCAGTGTCCAGGGCGGGCAGCAAGTGCAAGGTGAGCCTGGGGCAAGCCATCCCTCAGCATCTGCAAGCTGTACTTTTTCAGTATAGGTTTTTCAGAGGTTTTCCAGGCATTGTTTGAATAATTAAACTTCAGGTGGATTTGTAACATGGAAGATTTCAGCTCAAGCAATTGTTAGCATCTAAAGACAGGGAATACAAAGAAAGAGCCAAATGAAGTCAGTAACAGGTAATGCCACCAATCCTGCCTATAACTTAGTATTGGTGAGGTTGTAACTGCAAGCTGAGAAGCATTTTCAGAAAAAAAAAAACCAGCCAAAACTTTAAAGAATTATTCTATAGCACAACAGAGAGATCATTAGAAAAATTGCCATATTCAAGTGCACTGGAAAAACAAAAAGGGAGTGGGGAAATGGTGTCAAGTTCAGTGGTACCAATCGGACAGGTCTACTTACTACTTCAATGTTTATTTAAAGAAGGAAACAATAACATTATTAATGCTTTCCAGTGGCAGCAACACCAGGAAATTTCTAAACCAATGAGTAAACAAGTTGTGAGCTCCCGCTCCATGGTTTCTCTCCACTGAAGTAGTGGAATCACTTAGGTGAGTGAAATATTAGCAAAACCCTCACACATCTCCCAGTCCCAAAACTACTATCTTGTAGCCCTGTTTGTGGTAATTTGTTCACCCATGGGAAGCTCTCTCTTCTCCCCACCCTCCCCATATAAGTGCTTTTTTTTTTTTCCTAAAATTTAGAGTTCTCATAGTATGAGATTATTTTTTTTTCTGTGCAAAACCAGTGTGCACCACGTGTTATTACATAATCAAGATGTTTCCAAATCATATACCATGCCTTCTGCTATATGTTTATGAATGGAGGCACAGGGGTTGGTGATAACTCGTTTACTGGTATACCCAAAGTTGTATGAACCTGGAAAAGACTGAGAAACTTTATCATTGGGTAGTTCATCTGGTGGTTAGATAGGAGTAAATATTTCAGCTTTACATATGTTGACTTAAGTAAACGGGGTTCCCTTGTAAAATGCTGCTAAATCAGTATGTCTTGTGAAGTCTGATGCTCTTACAGTATATAATAATAATACAGAAGGGGTGCCTACAAATGTTTGGAGATCCAGACAGGGCCATGTGTATAAATTCAGACTCTGATGTGTGGCGTGCCATGAAACATGCTGCTTCCTCGCGCGTTCGTTTCAGCGTCAACGCTCCATCCTCGTAGGTGAGCAAAGGGCAGAAAAATGATGGCAGCATGCCATGGTGTGGCACCTTGGTGGGGACAGCAGCTCTCCGTCACTCTCCATTTTGGTCTCACCCTGCATTGTGTGCAGGTGATGGGTGTATTCAGCTCACATCCCATTACTAGGCAGTAAGTGACCTCTGCTTCTCTGCTGCAGCACTTGGATGACGGTGAAGTGCAGTTCCTGGAACCCGTCAAATGTAACCTTAGGTTTTGCCCATTGATGAGAGGTTCATGAGGCAATCTGTCTTGAACTGATGACCTAGTACAAAGTGTTTTATCCAAAAATTAGACAGTATTTCCATAAATACAACTTCTGGTATGAATTTCTGAGTTCTGCTATTTATCTGTTCCAGTGAATAATGGAAATAGTTTGATATCTCATAAGTGCCACTAAGGAAAATATCTTTGTTGTGAATTAGGAATAATTTTGAGTCTGTTTCAGTATGCACATTGAAAATGCTGTTAGCTGGGTTTTACAGATTACTGGTTGTAATTTGAGGTTTCTATTAGTGTGTTTACGTGCTGGCTGGCTGGCTATCTATCTCCAGGAGCCAAAGCAAAGCTCATCTTGTCACTGCCGATCTCCCTCACTTAATTACTTATTTCACTTTGATCTGTCCAGGACATCTCTGAGCTCTCCCGGTGCCATCATATTTAAAGAACTTTACAAGACTTACATAGAATTTATTAAATAACTCCTGAGAGGCAGAGAAATACCGTTTTCCCAATTATGATTAAGGAACTGAGATGTTTATGTGGAAATAAATGGGATTCAGGTGCTAAATAGTTTCCAGAGTTGGTCTGAGAGGTTTTAGACTACTGGGACTGGCTGACATGAATGTTGAAAAGTATTGCAAGAAACCTCTATGAGTCTGTAGGTGCTGATGCATTTTGAAATCTGATATTAAGAAACACATCCAAAGGCCAAGGTTCAACACAGCAAACGTTATCCTATTCTTATTTTAACATTTAACCAGACATTGTGATTATATTTGGATTTTATGTTTGGCTCTTCTGGTTGGTTTTATCTTGCATCATCTTAAAAACTGTCAGCATGGTAAGTAATTAATTCACTCAGCATGAGTGAATTTTACAGTGATATAAGTATCAACAAGGATTTTTCTGCTGTGGTGGTGTTGGATGCTTTGCATGTTGTGGCAAACTGAAAAACTGGAGTCTAAAGGTGAACTTTTGGATTTGTATGGAAGCATTTAGAAAGTGATAATTTTTTTTTCAGACATGCTGGCTATTTGTTGAGTATATTTCACACAGGAAGACATGCTTGTCTTTTGAGAACCATGAAAGTTTCTGAGTTTACCAGCTTACTTGGTCATGCACTTGCAGAAAGAGATTGATCTACAGGTCAATTTTTTCATAGTTACTATAGTAACATGTAGACCAGGAAAGAGGTGACATCTTGTACCCTAGGGTAAGAGCACAGAACGTGCCTAGGAGAACCTGGAAGAACCCCCAGCTTAGAAAGGAAAGTAGTACTAATAATTAAACAATAAATAAAAATCAATATGGTCACATCTTGTGGGCAGTATTAAGGAATACTTTAAACCAAGACCAAATATTCTTATTTTTCTATACAAGGCAATGCACATGGTAAAGTTTGTTTCCTGTCATCCATTTTTAGTGAACATTTGAATTTCTATGAAAAAAAACCGTGGAGATAGTGGCATCGGTGTGGCCAATTTATGTTATTGAGCTGGTTCTAAATGCAGTGCAAAACTGTGCTAAAAAGCTGTGGCTGTGTGAATCTTTCAGCTACTTCACTGGCGCCCGTGTCCAAGTCTCTGGGGCAGTCACACCACCTGCACCCTCTCCTTCCTCCCCAACACTCTTTGGGTGTGCCACCCCCCCCGGGTGCAGGTTCCTGGCAGCCTGGCATGGCACAGCTGGCTCCCAGCAGTGCTTGGTGGCCAGGGGTCCCCTCTGCTGGGATTAGACTTGCTTTGTGTCCAGGAGCCTCATGGAAGATACATCAGTGGTCTCTTGGGAAGGCTGCCTCTCCCAGCAGGACCAGTGCAGCTCATAGGGATGTAAATGAGTGGTGTAGAGATGTCAAAAGGTTAAGGGATACCTGAGAGCAGCCTAGCTTTCAGCAGTCTTGGTATTTATACAAGCAATCCAAAACTCTTGGGCTTCCAAAAACTACTTTTTAAATTGGTCTCATTAACTCTTCTTTATTTTCATGCCTCAACAAACAGCTGCTTTATGTGAAGAAGATGTTAACAGAGGTTCTCTGCTTTAGGAATACAGATTTATAATTTTGAATATCTGTTACAATATTCTGTGGTTTTCTAGTTCTATTTTTGGCTTTTTGGCTTAACCCAGGCCAGTCAACTCAGCCTCTGGAGCTAACAGAGGAACTACAGAATATCACTTACCAACAAGCAAAAGCAGTGCTATACTATTCTGTTGTGGATTATTTTAACAAATTCTCATCTCCAAATTCATCAGACTTCTTGGAAGAAAAGCAACTTTATCCTGAAAATAAAAGATATGTGTCCACAAAGGGCATCAAATCTTTCTAATATGGCCATTTTAATTTCATTTTTAGTAAGTGTTCACAGAGTAATGGAGAGTGAGTTCCTGGATACTTTGGACTATAAATTTCTCAGGCAGCCATTCTCTGGTGGTGTTACAAAATGGGTTTATTTTAATTTAAAGGCATGCTGGGAAGTGTGGGATGTTTATGTGCTTGATTCAGATGTTCTGTCTGCAAGGAGCCTCTGTATCCTTAGGATAACCTCCTCTGCCTGTCCCCACACTGCAGCACCCTCCTGCAGGTTCTTCGTCAGGCCTGGAGAAGGGAGGGTGGCTGTGTCCCTGCAGTCCTCACCCCTGTGTATGGTTGCTCCTGCTCCCTGGTGCATTCCTGGGCATCTCAGCTGCTTTCCTTGCTTTACCCCTTTGCTTCAAGGGGCCATCTCCTTTATCCAGGCTCAAGCAACCCAGCAGTGCTTGCTGCAGTGGGTGAGTGACCAGTCCCCTACGTGTGGCTCTTCCACACCAGACCTTGGGGCTGATGTTGCTCTGCCCAGCAGTGGCAGGGGGATCACGGGCTGGGTGTTATGGGTCTGTGGGTGTGCACAATGTGCATTGCCAATTGCTTTGTGCTACTGTCTCATCATGCAGATAGCAGCAACTATGTTTTCTGAGGTGTCAGTGCCAAGACATGAGAGAAGCATGAAGGAAAAGACAGAGGGATAGCTGTGTACAGCAAGATGTAGCTGAAAGGGCATAGAGAAATATCAGAAAATGTGAATTCTTAGGCTATGACCAACAGGCATTTAAAGAAGGAAAAATTTCAATCTTAAAAAAAAATAAAGAATCCCCCAAGTGGGAATATTTTAGTCTGCACATTGAGCATTTATTACAAGCTGAAATTTGTAAGCCATGTTTCTGACACAGATTATTGAAATTTCATCTCCCAATTCATTGACACATTCTTGCTTTGCTCCCCAGCTGGTTTTCCACCCGAGGTGCCTGGGGGTATGTGACAAGCTGGTGCCAAGGTCTGGGGCTGTTCCTGCTGCACCAAGTTTGATTTTGGTCTCCATGTCCTCCAATGCTATGAGGATGACAGAAGTCCACCCACCCTCCTTCTCCAGGATGGTGTCCCTTTCTGTGCAGGCAGACCCTGTTGGCAGCGTGGGTGAAAGACACCAGCTGGGGATGCCACTGGTGCCTGCACGGGTCAGGAGCTCAGCGATGCTGCCATCCAAGAGCCAGGACTTCAGGAAATACCCACTTCTTGGTGACTTGGAAAATGACAGAAGTTATTTTGCTGGGGAAGCCCTGCAATTGCAATCATCTGGACACTACATCCCTTCTGCTTGTGGATCACGGCCATGGTCTGCCCCATGGGTCACAGATGATGGCCCAGAACGTAGCTAATAGTCAAAATGAGACCTTTTCTTTGTCTGACCAGAGATCAGTGTGTGTCTCCTGCTGGATTTCCCTTGCCTAGAAAGCTCATCATTGCAAAAATAATCCATGTCCAGGGTTGCAAACCACTGGGAAACGATCCTGGTAGCTTTGGGGATGAGCAGGATCATGATGAACACTGCTGCTGCTTGATGGGAGTCAAGAGCAACCAGGAAAGCAGGACCAAGCCTGCATAGACCCACCACAGGACCAACACCTACACTCAGCAGCCCACAGCTGGGAGGAGGCAAGCACACTGCAGAATTGCTTCCAATCTCTCCTTTCTCATCTTGGGGTACCATCAGCCACCTAAAGCAGCAAGTGCTTTCTGTAAGTGCTTACAGAAAAGCATAAGTTGAAATTTTGTGTGTGTAATCAGGAAACCAAGTACACCAGGTATAAACAACCAACCTCTGTTATAATTAAAGCAGAATTTCTATCGCACGAAGAATTTTGGAATTATAGAGCAATTTCCAAAGTCAGCAATAAAAAATGTCTTGTATCAGCTCAAGGGAAGATAGACAAACTTATGGAAAATGGGGAAGCTTTAGAGGTAGCCACTGGCTGGATTTATGTGGTTGGGAATAGATGCTGAGATATCAATTTGTATTACTTACTGTACAAATGAAGGTTTGGGTGGACCATTGCTTCTGGCTCTGACATACCCATGCTATAGTAAAAACCAATTGCTGCCATAATACAGGAAGAAACAATAGAATGATAAAATCTTACTCTATTGGAAACAAGCTTTCTATATGAAACTTGTGGTTTGCTGTCCATTTTGTTAGACTTAATCTTCTCTCTACAGCAGGGATTTTTTTGGCAGCTCTGGGCATCCCACATTAGGTTTGTGTACGTTTTGCCATGGGGTATAACCTCATTTTGTTCCTAGTTTTGACGTGAAGGATGGAATAAGTAAATACGAGTGTATTTAAAGTATACACACACAGATGCACACACACAAATATATGTGTTTAGCAGTAGGTATTTTTGAAACCAGATGAAAACAGATGGTTCTGTGACACTGTGAGCATCTCACAGCCTACCGACAGCAATTTCCTGGTGTGAATGAGCTTAAAGATTTTTAAAGGGAATCTTTGGAGTCTGTGGCATGCCATTTTCTGGTATATTCTAGATATAATTCTCTGATTAGATTTCCTTGTTAGTTTTTTTTTGGTTTGGTGGTTTTTAATGTAGTCTGCCTTATTTTTTTCCTTTCAAGTCTTAATTTTGAGTGACTACTATTGAAGGAGGATGTCACTTGTTCTGGTCCATCTGTCTTAGGCAAGTTCAGAGCACTGGGGTTTCAGGTGCTCTAGTCCACCTCAAACGGTCCTCCTGCTGCAAGGTGGACATGGGTGTTGTGGCCCTGGCCAGGCCACTGTCCAGCAGCAAGCACACAAGTGGTGTATCTGGACATTACACTCTAACCTAGACCTCAGGCTCCACATGGGATATTGGTGTCCTTCTTGAGAACAGAAGGATTTGTGTTACCAGGTCTAATTGCAGATAAAGCTGGATGCACAGAGGATAGCCTGGAGCTCCGTGTAGAGAACCAAAGGCACTGATGTGTAACCCTGAATTTTCAGGCAAAATATTATAAAGATAGTAAGAAGTGTTTCTTGGGATGACTGGGCATTAGAGTGTCCTTCCTGAGATATGAAATCTTTCCTGCCACAACACCTTTTGGAGAGATGCTTACAAATACTTTTCAGGGCTCTGTATTTAATACAGACCTTGGTTTTTATCCTTTTTTGTTAACCAGGTGGTTTTTTTGGTTTTTTGGTTTTTTTTAAGATAGAGGTTATGAAATCACTTTGACTGATTTCTGAACACTGCAATACATATTTTTTTCTGTCCAAGACAATAAAATGTATTGCAAGTGCCTTTTTAATGAAAGAGAAACCAAGGCCTTCACGTCCTGCAACATCTGCTGCAAACATAATCTAAATTGAAAACGTATGCTGTTCTTGTGGGGAGGGAAAGGTCTTCCAGTGACAGGAAGTATCCAAAAAAGTTAATACTGAAATCAGTAAAAAAATCATGCGTGACAGGAGGAGAATGAGCACATAACTTTTTAAAAATTTTATTATTATTATTATTATTATTTTGGAGGGGGGAGGGGGGAGCAGGAGGGTGGGGAGTGGGGTGGAGCTGGCCAAAGACAAGAGAGGGATGGGGGAACTGGGGAAGCAGGTTTATCTGTGTATTGACATAACTGTTTATATGCTTCTGGCAAAAATGAATCCCAGCATATATTCCCTCTAGCTTTTTCTTATTTATAAAGATGGAAAGCCTTATCTGTTGCCAAGACCCATTATCCCTCAACTTGAGTCAGACAGTTTAACTTGCTTATTGAATCAGTGAATACTGTGTGTTTTATGAGGACAGAAGGGAGAAGAAATGTTTACTCTTGTAACCTTACCCTGTTTATTGGTGTGTATAGTTACCACCACTACCAAAATGAGACAGCTCTTATTTTAGCCATAGCAGAATCAGGCAAATAAATAAAGTGCATCTATTGAACAATAATGAAATTACCCTGTACTTCACCACCTGTGAAGAGGTGGGATGGTTCTGTGATGAGATGCACAGCATTTCTAACACGCTTCTGATTTTGATATGTCATGTGGTTTATCTTCATTTCCGCAGGTAGGAGGAACCCTGATTAGCTTGATTGTACCTGTGCTGAGATTGTACCTGTGCTGAGCTTGGAAACGTTTCTTATATGTGCTTTATGAGCTCAAACATCTCTAAGTACTTCCAATCTCCTCATAAATACACCTTTGTATTCTGCCTAATATATAAACATCACGACCCATGTCTGAGAATGTTGGGAATTTTATTAGGTTCATAAAGTTTTAGTTGCGGTCTAGCCCAATGGGTCCAAAATAAATAAACACAGAGAGCAAAAAGAGTAACAATTTTGTACCTATTTCTTCTCTCCCGTGAGAGTTTCCCCAGTACTGGGTAGTACTCGCTGCAGTGGTTTCTGTGGCTCGCTGTCAAAGTACCTGCAAGTCAGAAAGCGAGAGGCACATCCAGAGAGGAAAGCTGGGAAAAGTAACTGAAATGGGCCTGTTTGTACCTTTCACTGATTTTCTCAGTCTCTTTCCACCGTAAGGACTAAGAAAAAATCGTCAATAATTGTGGATGGCTTGTGAACAGCCATGTTTCCTCTGTTGCTGCTCTGGGTGAAGCTGGTTGGTTGGGACATCTTCCTAAGCCCTATGGATGGAGCATCTAAACAACCAGCATGGCAGGATGAAAAGCTGTGAGACCTAACTCTTGGACTGAGGCCTTCAGTCTGGGGTGGCCCTTTCTCTGGCTCTAGACAGAGAGCTGTGGTTGCCCCTCCCTTAGCTCAGAGCTTGCTTTGCCTACAGCATCCACCATTGACAGCTGAGGTGGACATAATGGTACAAAAAAGCAGCCGTGAATGATGCCAACTTTGTCACCTGAGCTATGGGTAAGTGTGGTCTTTGCTTCAGGGTATTATACTCCATAGATATTTCAGGCTTCTCCCACTCAGCAGAGCCACCATGCTCAGGACATACGGGGTGCATAGGACAGAAGCTTTTGTACCTGCTGTCTTTGTGGAAAGGTGTTGTGTTATCATGAGACGAGTCTAAGTGCCATGAAGCCACTGAGTCCTTTAAAAAATGATTTTGTTTTGAACCTTCAACCTGTCAGAAAAATAGAGCCCAACCAACTTTTAAAACTGAAGGATCATCCAACTAAGGCTGGTATGGGAATCAAGCCAATAGCTTTAGGGCAGTTACAGAGCTAAATTTCTCTACATCCATTGCAGGAGCACTAGAACCAGAGATACAACCTTTGCAGGAGGAGCTGGGAGCTAAAGCTTTAAAGATCAACCCCCAAAAGGCTTTCTGTTTATACGCACTGCACTCATTCTGTTTCAAGACTATTGGAAAATTATTTCTGGAATGTAGCAAATGGCATAATACAAGTTACAGATCCCATTCCTAGCTCGCTACAAAGCATACACTGCATTTTGAGGTGGGGATAGAGGCAGCTTTTTATTGTTCAAGAACTTTTACATAAGAAAATATTTTCTTAGAGCATATATCTGTAACTGAGCTACAGTTACAAACCAAATAAGCCTGTGCTATTTTTTTTTTTTTTAATTTTCCTTTTTCTGAAGTCACAGCTACAGAGATGACACTTTATTTGGAAATTTTTCAGCAAATCAAAATTTTGTTGGAAATCTCCCTACAGCTTTCAGGGTCTAAGATACCCAGGCTCTTGAAACATCTGGATTTGACAACTTCTGCAAGCTCAAAGGTGAGTTCCCACCATGTAGGGCCAGAAGTGAGAGCTGCCAGGCTCTTAACCATGGAGCAGGTGCATCTAAAGGGAAGCAGGGGGATGTTTTCATTTGGGTTGAGGAAATATAAGTCTCCCCATCCTGCTCAGTGGCGAACTCTTCTGGATATTGTGGGTTATACCAGACCAGTTTATGGACCGTCTCTAAGAGGGGGATAGATGGACATGGAACCCAGGTGAAGGTAGGTGTCTTCCTTCAACAGGTTGGAGATGTTGGTTAGACCTTAAGCATTCCTCTCTCTGCTGCACACTGGCTGATTTCTACTGTCTCTTGCTTGTCCTGCATGTTCCTAGCACCCAGGTTTGCCCTGGATGCGGGGTGAGGGCAGCAAGTGAACACCCTCTGGGGCACCTTCAGGCATGGGAGGTGAACAGAGGTGTGCTTGCTTCATCTCAGTTCCCAGACAGGACGAGGTGGAAAGGGAGGGCAGCCAGTGCCAAGCCCCAGGACAGGCAGTCCCCTTGCCTCCATGCGCCTGGTCACCAGCAGGCCAGGTGTCCCTGTGGGTTGGCAAGGGTCTGGCTGTGGGTGCCCAGCAAGCTTGTAACCATTGCTAAAACCTGATGTATCTCCCACCCTTTTTTATCCCCCCCCCTTTTTTTTATTGCAAGTGCAAAAGCCCAAAATGACTAACGTTCTTTCCAAGGCAATGACCACAAAACAGAGAATCAAACCCACAGAAATGTTTTCCTTTAGAAATTACTCACATTTCATCAAGCTTTGCTTATACCAAGGTGACACAGCCAAACCCACTGATGGTTCAGCTATGTGGCCTGAGAAACGCAACTGCATTAACAAAGCTGCTCTCAGATGTAGAGCAACACTTTTCATCTTTGTTAAAATACCACATTGCTACTCCCTTCCTAGCCTGTCAGCATCCCTTCTCAATGCCCCTTCTGCCTGTCCCACTGGAAATTAGGCATATGTTGCCAGGCTCCCTACAGCTATATGAGCTAAATATTCACTTCATAATGTCTTAGAGCTGTGGGGAGAACTCCTTCTTTCCTCTTCCTTTTCCAGAAACCTAACCAAATCTTGCTATTGTGTGAGTTCCTTTTTTCTTTTATTAATAACACTGTATTTCATTTCAGCAACAGTTGCAGGCGGCTCCCCAACACTTGTACTCTTAAAAAGAGAAAACAATGCAAAGAGAGTGTGTTCCTGGAGGGAGATCATGCCCTTCCTCAGCTGCTCACACATGCAAGACATTTATTTTTTTTTTCAAGCACAACAGCCGGTCGGGAACGTGACTGCTGTTCATGCCCTTGGAAACACCCCCTCTCTGCCTTGCAAGTATTTGGCCATAGCTTCCAGTACTGCAAGGGTAGTTAGGGAGTAGGTTGTTTATATGCACTGGCATTTCACTTGAATGAGTATATCAATGGTCCATGGTGTGGCACAGGATGTGACGGGCTCAGGGGTGGGACACACGTACATACCCCCCATGGGGGGGCCAGTTTCTTCCGCCCTGTCCTGACTGGAGGTGAACAGTTTCTGATGGATGAAAAGGAACTTGCACAGAAAGTGAGCAGGATCTGGCAAGCAGTTTTGTTGTTCTGCTTTTGGCAGTTTAGCAAAAACTAACCATGGTAGTCCAGTAGAAAGCTAAGCAGTTAGGTACTTGCTCAACGTCCGTGTCCTTGGGGTATCCTTCTTATTAAATGACACTTTAGAGTATATAGATTATGCAACAACTGGGAAAGGTAACACAGAGGTTATTAGCAACTGCTGCAAGGCTCAAACAAAAATCATGTCTGGCCACAAAAACCAGAAAGTTCCACAAATTCTGCAGATCAGTGGAGGTCACCGGGGTCTGTGGAATGCAGGATGTGTGGCGTGGGGACCAAAGACCATATAGGGGGAAGGAGGAAAGGAGCAGCTCAAGCTCTTCCCCGTGGATGTGCTGGTGACAAATGTCTGGAAGCAGAGTGGGTGCACAGTTTGGCTTTGGCGTAGCCCGCAGGGTCAGCGTACGCCTGATGCTGTCTGTGTTTTCAATTCTATCCTTGCTCCCAAGAAATCTTGGAAATAATTGGCTCTTCCAATGGTCTATAATGAAAATGATGTTCTGGCTTCACAGGGGTGTCTGTATAAAGCAGCAGCTGAAGTAAATGTGTACAGTTGTGTCCTATTTCAAAACGTGCTATAAGAAAACCCATGAACTAAGCTGTGCATTAGGAGTAGTTTGGCTGGCAGCATATTTTTGCCATTGAATACTTTAGATCAGCAGTTAGATCTATGGGAAGAAACTCTTACGTCCTGAAATAGGTTCCCCATAGAGTGTGTAACAAGGACCAAATGATGGATTTGTGTTGAAAGCAACGGACTGAGATTCAGGAGGAAAGGTTCAGCTGCTGACCTCTCTGCAGGCTTCCTTTGTGCCTTAGTTCTCCACCTGTGAAACAAGGAAGCAGTATGCAGGGGAATATAGGAATAAGCATTTCCTTACAGCATAGGACTTAATTTAAGGTTTTGGTAAAGCAAGCACAGGTATTTATCACAGTTCTAATGATAAAACCTGTCCAAATGACACAGATGCTAAAATGATGGGAACATCATTTTTTGCATAAACAGGTTAAGATTTTCTGTAGGCAACACAGGCACCATCAATAGCAGTTGTGTCACTAACTCAATGTGGTGAAAGCAGAGGTGCAGTTTATCACAGGAGAAACCTGCCAAAACTCTTTCATTGGCAGAATATTTAATTTTTTATTTAATGAGTGATTCGAATCATCAAAGCATAGAAAAACATAAATTGGAATGGATGTTTGGAGGTCATCTGGTCCAACTCTATGCTGCAAGCAGACGTGACTTCACAGATAGAGGAGATTGCCCAAGACATGTGAGAAGAATCCACTTCACGTAAGGAAAGACCTATTTCCTGATTGCTAGAAAAGCCCAGGTATAAGTTGGACACCGCTTTTTAGACATCTCAAAATGTAGCTAGCTGTGTACATACCTGGAGACAAAGACTTTTGCTTTCCAGAGCTTGACCTGCTCTAGAGTTGAGCAATTCCTGACAAAGGCTGGGAACATGCTGTCTGCTGATTTTTCAAACATTTGGTGAAGGTTTTCTTTCTGTTTGTGACTTTTTAATGATAATTCAATCGTAAGACTTATTATCTGCTTGCTTTTAGGGTTGGGGTTCTGGGGTTCTTTCTGTTTGGGGTGGTGTTTTGTTTTGTTTGATTGTGACATTTGGCCATAAAACTTACCTGATTTTGCTTTTAACACTGACAATGGGGAAAAAAATAGATCACTTTCGCTGTAAGGTATCACAAACATAGACCTATCACTCTGATGGTTGTAGACTGACCTCTGAATGTTTTTTTTCTGTTAGGACAACACATAGTGTGAGATAATATAGGAGATATTATACAATAACTGCTGTAGATAGAGTAGGATCATAGTAAAAGTAGTAAAGTAGTTTTGTGTAGCTGTTACTGGCACCTTGGTTCAACCTAGCTGTAGCAGGCTGAACAGAAATTGCAGGGTCAGAAAATACTGTCAGGAAAGACACGGCTGTAATGAGACTATCTGTGAGCAAAATTTTGGTAGAATGAATGTGAATATTAAGTAGTCAATAAATGTTAATTTTTATCTTATTTTGAATACAAGCAGTTATGATCATATCCAATTGCCTTCTGTAGATTAAGATATTTTGTATTATTGTTGGATATGGTGAAAGATGGGTATGACCCTTTGATGGGGGTTTTTTTAATCCCTGTCTTGTAGTTTTCATCAGTCTTTCAAAGCAAGTTTTTATGTGAGCAAAGGATGGCATAAAATCTGAAACACAGGGATTGTTGGGGTTTTGTCCTGAATTTTAAGGGAACAGTGTATTTAAGGGAACAGTGTGTTTAAGTGTTTAAGGGAACAGTGTGTGTTATCACTTTAAGGTCTACAAACAGAAGCTCACTTTAACATAAGTACAAAGTAATCCTGATAATTCGTTGACAAAGAGCATCCATTCCTGTTTCTGTGGGCATCAGTCATTAGCAGGTCTCTGGATGCTACTTAAGCTGCAACAGCACAGGGGAAAGGAAAGTTTCTTCTGTTGTTTTCATTGGTCTTCAATCACAAGTTGTGAGTGCGTTACTTTCTGGTCATGAATATTGTTATGTTAGAGGTTGACAGATATTTTTGGACTTGGTGATGAATGTTTCCTGAAAATCATAGAGCTTTCAGGCAACTGGGTTGTTTGGGGCTGGAGGAGCTAATGTAGCAGAGAAGGCACCCATTTGGGGAGAAATCTGTGAGAGAGATGGTCTGCATATGAAGAGGACAAGCTACTGGCACAAAAATTGTAATATTATAGATAGCTAAATAAAATACCAGATGTGGTGAAGTGGGATGACAAAAAAGCCAAGAAGATCTCGGTGGGACGCTTCTAGCATGTCAACATTAATGATCGAACGAGACACCATGAGAAAGGAGAACTTTTTCCAGGAGTCAAAAACCAGGGATGTGGTTGCTGAAAGCAAGAATTCCAGGAGAGGAAAGGAGGAGAGAAAATGTCAGATGCATTGCTGGAAAGCTTAAGCCTTAAAACATTTGAGTAAGGGCATTCCAGTTTTGAAGTCATTATGTTAAGGATAATAACCTAAACAAAAGAATTATGTTGCTCCACTTCATGCTCGAACACTACTGTCATAATGCATCAGAGTCCCTGGGTCAGGAGGTTGCATGTGAGGACCTGGTGTGCCTAACTTACAGGAATGAGGCAGGTATCTCAGCCGTTAGCAGGACACTGTGGTAGTCCTTGGCTTTTACAGGCAACTACATCCAGGCACAGCTGGAATAAGGGGGATGTCTTCTACCAGTGGCAGACCACTGAACAGACATCTTGGCTTATTCACGGTTCTCACTAATGAAGTAGCACAAGGATATTTTTTGCTGGGATATCCACGTTGGCTATGAAATGCTGCTTCTTTCTAGAATGAGAGTCCAGTTATTATTGGTATGTTTCTAATGTACTTAAGGCAGTCACTTTTTCCACACTCTGATGTTTCAGCTCCACATTTTTGGTAGTAGCCAGTCAGATGTGTTATAATTATAAATCAGACATTGGTTTTAAGGCTTGCAGACCTCCCTCATAAAGCTTTAATTTCCTCAGCCATTTGCAATATTCATACATCTGTCACATTCGCAAGGTATCTAGACAGGGTACCACCAACTACCAAAGCTGTGCCAGGCACAATATTGTATTATGTCTGCGGGTTGTACCTAATTAAGCCCTAAGTAGGGCTTGACAAGTCACTGGCACACGATCCAAGTCTTTCCTATTTATCAGGGGTACAAGTGGTTTGTGGTCAGTCAAAAGTTGAAATGACTCTCTGGAAGAGCTTTTTTTTATACATTTTTCACATGCTTCTTTTACAACGAGACACTCCTCAGTCTGCAGAGAGTGATTAATAGGCCCAGCAAATGTCCAGGGGCAGTGCATAGCAGCCTGGCTGGTCTGAATTCCATAATCTGCAACAGTTATATCAGGAGGCTGCAAGTGGTGATGGGAAGAGACCACCGGTGTGCTTCAGGTAGGGCTTCCACTCAGCTGAAAACATATTCTTGTGTTATGTTCAGATATCAGGTGCTTTCATTTTCCAGGAGCTCATTCCAAATATATATTTGCCATTCATAACCCAGCATTCCTTTCACTTTGACATAGATTTAGGAGTTTGTATTAGTTTATTACTTTCTTAGGCCGATTTACCTTTGTTCGGCCTGCCCTTATGCCTGGTTTCCATGCATGTTGTCACAACAGTTCAGCTAGTTTTGATGTAGCCCAATGTTTATTGTGTTTTAGTCCAAATTCCAAGCGTCTCTGGAAATCTAGACCGGCTTTTATCATGTTTCTCTTCTTAATGGCAATATCCCAGGACTTTGTCTGTACAAGCAACTATCCCTTTCCAGGTGCTGCAGTAGCCTTGTCATTTCCTTTGGAATATATTGGGTGCAGTAGCGATGCCAAAAGGAAGTCTGCGGAGAGATTACCATCCAAAAAGGCATAATAAAAGTAGTTAACTTGGCGCCATCTGGGTGTAGAAGCATCTGCCAAAAATCATTTGCGGCATCTAAAAGGGGAAAAGAACTTGGGCATTCGTTTTGGAAAGATGTCGTCCACTGTGGATAGGACAGTGCTTCTCTCAAGTAGTTTGTTTCGTTGATTTAGGTCAAAGGATCTGCTGATGCGTCCATTTTTGTTAAAGACTCGTAACCACTAGTAAACACCGTTCAGCAGGTTTGGCTATTTCTTCTGTAACGCTGACAGGGCTTGGACGGCCTACTCTTCCTTTTTGCTTGGAAAGTGCTGAAATGAACGTGCTGTGACTCTCTAGACCTTCTAAGGAGCTGTATTGCACGGTGGAATGGGGACATGAGCTTAGCGGTCCTCTTTCTTCCAGTGCTTTTGTGGTGTTTTCTTCTGGCTGATAGAGCAATGCCATTGGTGTGTCTTACTGATGGTTAATTTTTGAACCCCTGAGAAGAAACACAGTCCTCCTACTGTCCTGTAACATTGGGAATTACTACAGATCTTATTGGCATATATGCTCATCCATTACTGAAAGTGACCTTGTTGCTCATTGTTTGGTTTTAACCAGTTCTTTCCCACTTCTCACTTCTGAATGCTGTCCTGTGCCTCCCCTCATGGACTTGCTTCTTGTTTCTCCTTTGCCTTCAGACCAAGGAAACTGCTTTCTACCTATTTCTACCTGCTCCAATCTCTAAAAATGTGAGAGGACCTTACTCAGGTTTTATTGCCCTACCTACTTCCCTACATTTCTTCTGGAGTGGACACCACCAGTGTGGTCTCAGGGCCTCTGTTGACTGAAGTTCTCCTGCGTCCCCTCCGAGATGTCCCTTTTCCACTAGAAATCTATCCCATTGTAGCAGAAAATGGAGGTGTGAGGGCTCGCAGGGAATTTTCATCACTGTCAGCTAATAGCTAGCCAGGGCACGAGGCCCTCCAATGCATGTGTATTTTTCCATTATTTTCCCTGGCAAAGAATTAATTCATGTGGCAAAAAATTACCGTGAAATTTCTTCCATTTTCTCCTGTCAATTTACCCTGTGCAGGAAGGTGGGTAAGTTGTGAGCATGCACACTTCCAGCTGAAACTTCACACACGATTATATTGCCAAAAGCCGACATAGCAAAAATGTGGTATTTTAGAAAATGAGAGTTGATATTGATTGCCCTGCATTTTACCTGGGGATTGGTTTTGAGAAATCTTCAAACTTCTTTAAAAAAAATCAGGCCTCAGTCTCATTTTAAAGCACTTAGAATTAAAAAAGCATTCAATGAACTGCTGAATTAAGCTGCTGCTATGGTACAAAAGGCATCACAAATTTGTTTGACCCTCAGAACTGAAATTTTCTTCTACCTCCAAGTTCCAGACCCACATTCTGCCCTCTTTCTTCATATCCCTCTGTTAAGTACTGCCAGTTGGACTTCCCAGTGAATAAGGGAGGTAGAAGTTGACCATATCTATGCATGTGTATGTTTCTATCCATATCCATGATCAGGATTTACATGACTCAGTATATACATGTATATTCTTGTTAATTCTGCCTGTGTCAGACTACAAACCGAGATACCTTTGTTGCTGGAACCAAGAGGGAGACAGATGAAATTACTGTAGCCAAGTAGAAAGTGTAAGATTGGGAATCTCCCTCAGGGAGTAATATGTACAGGAATATGGTACTAGAAAACACAGGGAAATCTTTGCTAAGAGACACTTTTTTTTTTTTTTTTTTTTTAATGAAAGGGAAAGGAAGGAAAAGGTTGTAGTGTCCTCTTCTCATTGCTAAAACTCATGTCCCTTGTAGATCCCAGGTCTCTGTACAGCACAATAAGCAACTCTGAGTGCAGCGTGATGTAAGTAATTTAAAAGCTACTCTAAGAGAAGTAGAGAAGTGCATACTTCTCATGTTTTATACATTTCCAAAAACATCAGTCATTCATTTCTACTTGCCTGTACTGCACAATTAAAATTGAAAATGAAAAGGAATTATTAGGATAACCTTCCTTCTTTCTAGCTCGCTTGCTTTCTTGCTTTCTCACTTGCTTTCTTTTTCACTTTCGTTCCTTCTGTTCTTCAGTCCCTTCTGTCTTTGGTCTTTCCTCCGTAAATAAGACTGAAGATGTTGTATCACTCTTCTCACACGATGGACCGAATCCATGCATGTGGACAGACAGCTTGATGTTTGACCAACGTGGTGACTTGGAAACCAACAAACTTTGACCATCTACCCGAGTCCTACAACACATATATATGTTAGACATGCAGCCATAGGATGACTGGAGTTGTCATTTGAGACTGTTGACCAGGTACCCCCACCTGGCCTTCCCTGGGGCTTTTCATGGAAAGACCTAAGTGAAATGGCTTTGCTGGAAATATTGATGCTGTCCTTCAGAACAGGGGCACTGGGTGACTCTGAGCCCCTCTGCCCCCACACCTGCAGGCTTTGCCCTTTCCCCTCACACCAGCTCATCCTCTGTGACCCCAGCACAGCTCCACTGGAACTGATCACCAAGGCCTTCCCAGACAGTGCTGCTGGTGGCCCCACAACAGCAAAGACACTTTTGAACACATATGGTGGGATGTATGTGGTTTTCTTGGCAAGGCAGTTTGAGGAAAAAAGTTTTGTGCGGTCATGAAACCTCAGATGTGGATGGCCTCAACTGAATAGTGTTAGACAAGGGAGTGGCTAAGAAAGATCATTACCATTCAGTATGCTTTTATTTTTACCAAACTGCTTGAGTGTTAAAAATCTTTGAATCTGTGGGAGATTTTCTTGGTAGTCAGTAGTTGAATCGTGACTTTTCACATCAAGAACATGCAGTGTGTTGCTCTCAAAAACCCTCTGGGGATCAGAGATGAGATTAGTTTGCCCTTCGATCCCCTTTGATTAGTATTTATGACTCAAATGAGGGGTGCTTTTGAAATAAAACACTAAGGTCTCATTTTGTCACAGCGACAGTTAATCTTAGCATCAGTAGTTGCCTAGGCATTTGTATTTGCCATATGTTTTTCTCTTCAGTGCTAACACTAAAGTTTTGAGAGGTCACTGAATTTTGCACACATGCCTTTTCATTTAACTATGTCTTTGACTATTAGAGGTCAGTATGTGTTTCTAAATCCTAAAATAACTTAAAGAGGCACACGTAGGTTCAGATACTTATCTTTAAATATTTGGAACCACGGTGATAACAATAATAACCAGCAGATCCTTTTTATTTCATGATGCTTTTCTACTGGCTTTGCAGGAACCCATAGTCCTCACCGTTGGAAGAAGAGGCATGGCTGGGAAAACTCCAGTGCAGTTGGAGGTTTTCACCAAGAGGTGGAGCTAACAATTCCCACGGTCAGAATAGCATCCTTGTAAAATCTCTATAATCCATTTGCAACCAAAATGAGAGGTTTTATGTGGGCATGTGAACTTATGCAGTAGTACAGCATCCTTCTATTTATGAGCTGTGTAATTGTACGTTTAGTCCTTTTTCGGCCTAGGAAAGCCACACTATAATGTGTAATTATAACCTTGGTAAGTGTAACACCATTAAAGTTATACTAAGTGGTGTGCACAGCAGAGCAATGATAGGGTGATGACAGAGTGACATGCTATAACCAGCACGGCATAATAAGAAGAGTCTTGTTGCTCTTGTTATTAAAAAGGCTGTTCTCTGTACCAGCTAACTTCTGGTTCCCCAGGAGAAGGGAAATGATGCTAAGTCTCACAGAAGCACTATGTCTGTAGCAGTGACATTTGCTGGACACCTGTCCAGAGGCTGTTAAGGACCTAGAGGTGTCAGGGCACATGGGGTGGCAGAACCTTAGGAGGTCCCAGCAGCCCCTGGGGGCAGCAGCACTGGCCACGCCACAGATTGTCCTTGCTGGGGTGCTCGCTTTGAGGTGTTCCTCCAAATTGAGCCCTGCCTGAGCACTGAGCACCCACTTCAGCCTCGAGGGACAAGAGGATACACCAGCCAGAGGGCTGTACCAGCCAATCCCTCCTGTGCAGAAAGAAATCCTTTCTCATGAGCCAGTCTGGGGCTTGTTGACTGCTGCAGGTGTGCATAACTGACCCTCTCTTTCCCCCGCTGTTTTCCCAAAGGCAGGGGGAAGGAAGCAGTAGGTGCTCACTGGTGTAGGGTGCAGGAAGCTGAAGCAGGGGATGTGATGGGTGCAGTGGAGGACCTGTTGTCATGGAGGAGGAGCCCAGTGTTATGGAGCTGATGGCTGCAGTGGGGAAGTGTCATCAGCCTCACCAGGGAGGTTTGCCTTCAAAGTTTTCTGCACGTGGAAATGACCAGCAATCTTTTAGTGAAAAGCAGCCTTGGGGGAATGCAAACTTTACCCAAGTGAGCACAGATTTTTGCTAGACATTTTTAATATTGCTGCCACCAGGCTCATCTTTGTGCTGGGGAATTTCCACTCCTCTGGTACCTGTGGGGTGCTGTTGGCCACACTGGAAGTATGTACCAATTAGCATCACTAAGGAAATTAAAAATGTCAGTGTGGGTATATGGCATAAACTACACTGTAAATTGAATTCAGTGCTCTGAAAATCCTGCCAGAGAGGAGAGCCTTTTACTGATTAAGCCCCAGCCTTGTAAGCACTTCTATACAGGATTGCAGAAGAGAGCTTTAAAATGGTCCTTATGGCATTTTTAATGGAGGCAAATCCCAGGTGTGGTTCGGGATAGTTGGTCCAGTGGTCCTGTTTTTGCTTTGGCAGGAGTACATCACTAAACTGAAAGCTGTTGACAGTCTTCTCAGTGATGCTTTTTTTCCATGTTTGTGTTTTGTATTTTCTGGCTGAGTTAACCCAGTATCCTGTAAACTTTCTCAATGTGCTTTGTACTCGTTGCAATGACATCTACTGTGGAAGGGAGAGAGAAAGCTTATTAACCACAGGCTCGCCTCCTGCTGACTGCAGTCAGAGACGGCCTGGGACAACACTTCCAGCAGATGTTTCTGCTTTATAGATCAATGGAAACTTTACAGAGATATTTCCCTCTTCAGTCCAAAAGTGAATGCCAGCAAGTCTGAGATCCAGTAACTTTGTGCTGGACACCAAGAATTCTATTTGGTTTGTTATATTTTTTTATACACACACAAAACAGCTACCAGAAAGTTGTCTTTAACATTGCTTTAAATGGCATCTCTTACAGGAACAAAACTGCTGTCCACTTGTGGAGAGAGGTCTTGCCTTTGCCCGCACATGAAGTGTCAACATATGCTAGAGCCCAGCAAAAATGGGCACACACAAAACACAGTCATCAGCCGTCATCATGGGTTGGTATTTTCTGGTTCTGAGTCTCCATGGACTCCATTGAACTAATCTGTATTTCAAAGGATAAAAGAGAAATGTGCTATTATATCCAAACAAAGGCGGGGAAAATGCATCTTTCCTGCTGCAAATTATGCTCTTGTTTTCTCAAGGAGGGACTGATGGGGCAAGAAAGGATATGGAGAGGAAGGGAAAGGGAAGGCTTAACATCTGTGCCCACTCATGACTCCACAGAATCATAGAATGTCAGGGGCTGGAAGGGACCTCAGGAGACCATTGAGTCCAACCCCCCCTGCCAGAGCAGGAACACCCAGGGCGGGCCACACAGGAACAGATCCCGGAGGATCTTGAAATTCTCCAGAGAAGGAGACTCCACAACCTCTCTGGGCAGCCTGTGCCAGGCTCTGTCACTCTCACAGTAAAGAAGTTTTTCCTCATGTTGAGGTAGAATTTCCAGTGTTCCAGTTTGTAACAATAACCTCTTGTCCTATCACAGGGCACCACTGAAAAGAGACTGGCCGCTTCTGCTTGACACTCACCCTTCAAATATTTGTAAAAATTAAAAAGATCCCCTCTCTGGCTTCTCTTCTCCAGGCTAAACAGCCCCAGGGCTCTCAGCCTTTCCTCAGCAGAGAGATGTTCCAGTCCCTTCATCATCCTCCTAGCCTCTGTTGGACTGTGTAATGTTTCCATGTCTCTCTAGAAGTGAGGAGTCCAGAATTGGACACAATACTCCAGTTTGGTCTCACTAGAGACTCCACAGAGATGGGAACACACAACACTCCTGTGTACTTCAGGTTTGGGTGCAGTTTCTCCCACGCTACAAATTGCCCTCAAAAAACCAGTGCAAACAGGAAATAAATGTCTACTATTTCAAACAAAAAAGCTCATCTACACTTTTAGATCACCCATCTGAAACCAGCATTACCCTCCAGGGCTCCCATTTCTCTTCTACTTCACTGTTTGTGTAAAGAAAAACAGACTGTGGCATGAGGAAACAGCTGTGCAGTCTCTGGCCATCATCTTTTCTCAACCTTTTGAATACATTGGAGCCTTCCCTTTGAGAGGAACAGAGAAGCAAGTCAACCCCAGAAGTACGTGCATGGACTGTGCAGTAACAGAAGTTTCCTATAATTCAGTTGGCAATTTCTCTGTTTGGTCAAAAAACCCTTGAGGCCACAAAGTTTGAGAGAGTGGATTCCTTCTTTAGAGCATCAGGCAGATGCAAAACCATTCAGTCCTATAGGGAGCTCAGGCTGCTGCAGGGATCCTTTCAGGTCAGAACTGCCATAGACACACTCCTCATCTTCCTGCTGCCTAAGGTCTGGATAAGGTGCTTGGGCTGGTTATTTCACACACCCGCAGAACCACCTCTGGTTGGGTACCTACAGCATCACTTCCACTACACAGCAGCAGCTTTCAGGGTGCCTCACTCTATTTTACATTTGACCTCTCCTTAAATATTTTTTCATGCACCAGCAAGTCCCCAGTGCTCCTGAGCTCGCTTTCTAAGAATGCAGGCAACCTCAATTTCTCATTTCTTTAAACAAAAATGTCTGCAGCTGGCAGCCCATATGCCCATCTTGTTATTTCATAGTTTAAAAGTGCTAAAGAATTAAAGTATACATCTGATTACCTCTCTCCCTCCTTTGCCAGTGGGTGCTTTATTACATTGATAGCTTCACTCACTGGTCCATTATGCTGGTATAAAGGGATCCTGCAGCTGCGTGTCTGGGACTTCACCTCAATCTGTTTAAAACTCCACATTGATGGTGCAGCCTGTGGCATGAAGAGTGAGTGCCTCGTTTAGCACAGGTAGAGCCCAGAGCAGAGCCTTGTTTAGTGGTGCTGGCTTCTGCTAATCCTCTCTCTGGGAATGAGAGGGTTGCTGAGCTCTATGAGGAGGCACTCAACTCACTGCAAACTGTGTCAGGAGGTGAAATCTGCAAGTGCAGAGCTTAGAGTGGGTCAGTTCCCAAGGCTGGGGTGTGAGGTGTAAAAGATGGGCAAGTCCCGTGTCCCTGTAAAAGCGTGTAAGAAAAGAGCATCCCAAGGATGCCTGGCTGATCTCCTCTCCCTGCCTTACTGGGGAGGAAAGGGCAATTTTCCTTGTAACGTGAATTAGTATCGTGTGCAGTTTTGGGCACCTCAGTACAAGAGACATACGGAGGTGCTGGAGTGAGTGCAGAAGAGGCAATGAAGCTGGTGAAGGGCCTGGAGAGTGAATCTTATAAAGAGCGATTGAAGGAGCTTGGACAGTTTAGTTTGAGGAAGAGGAGGCTGAGGGGAGACCTCATCACTCTCTACAACTACCTGAAAGGACATTGTAGGGAGGTTGGTGCTGGTCTCTTCTCCCAGGTAATTAGCAATAGAACAAGAGGAAATGGGTTCAAGCTGCAGCAGGGCAGGTTTAGACTGGACATTAGGGAAAAAATTTTCACAGCAAGAGTAGTCAGACACTGGAACGGGCTGCCCAGGGAGGTGGTTGAGTCCCCATCCTTGGATGTGTTTAAGGATTGTTTAGATGTGGTGTTGAGGGACATGGTTTAGGGGTGGATTGTGTAGAGTAGGGTTAATGGTTTGACTTGATGATCCCAGGGGTCTTTTCTAACCTGAATGATTCTATGACTCCATTCTATGATCTCTCTCTCTGTCTCACCTGGGCCTGTACTGTAGTCCAGGCAGGAGGAGGGAGCTCTTCCCATCACTGGAGGCCACTGCAATGTCACCCACCTCTGGTCTTTCCACTGTTGCATTTCAGACTATTCCTCTTGCAGCTGTGATTCTGAAATGATCTCTCTTCTAATACCCCTCATGGAAGAGTCAAGGGGCTTCTCAGTGATGCCAAATGATAGGACAAGGGGCAATGGGTGCAAGCTGGAGCATAGGAGATTCCAAAGAAATTTAAGGGAAAACTTCTTCATGGTGAGAGTGACAGAGCCTGGAACAGGCTGCCCAGAGGGGTTATGAAGTCTCCTTCTCTGAAGATATTTTAAACCTGCTTGGATGCGTTCCTGTGTGACCTGCTCTAGGGGATCCTGCTCTGGCAGGGACATTGGACTAGATGATCTTTCAAGGTCTCTTCCAACCCTTAACTTTCTGTGATTCTCAGTTTTTTACTTACTGTCTTAGTAGCTCAGAGCTGAACTTCTTCAATACAATTCTCTGATTAACTAACTCAAACCTCTTAATACAGCCAGCATCTCATGGTCCTAGTTGCAGTGACAGACTTTCAGGCTTTCAGGTCAACTAGATGGATTAAGGATAAATTTCCTTTTCTCATACAGTATTTTGGGATGTGCTTGTCCTTTTTGAACTCATCTCTGCTGGCATACCTAGAGTGTGATGGTCTTAGTCCTGGTACCTCTCTGGCCATTTTGCTGTGTTCATTTTTCTCCTAGGAATGTTATTTCTATTACGCATAAAGTGTATTTTTAATTTTTCAGCTTTAGGCCAACACTCTGGGTGTTTTTTCAGTCTTGTGCAGAGCCTCTACCCCTGTTATTTTCCTTCTGATAAAACTTTGTTTGTGTGGTCCTTTGCATACTTTACACCATGAAAAGCATAATGCATTCATTCAAATCATCAAAGCCATTAGAATTCCAATCCCCAAAGAGAAGGGTGTCCTCTCCTTTGTCAGATGAGTACAAATGTGTGCTCCATTTGTCTAGTGGTACCTGCCAAAACCTTGTATCAAGCACAGTAAAAACATCTGGCACCAACCATCTCCCCAGAGACTTCTCCCCTCAGAAGGGAAAATTCCATTTTTCTGTGTAACATTCTTTCAATAATGTACATAAATGAAACTCTTAAAGGTTTGGCTGCATTTCACCCATTTTGCAAAGACCATGCACTCACAGCTTCTTCTGCTGTCTCTCTGCTTCCTTGCTTCTCCTTCCTCAATTTGTTAAGACCTGCATTTCAGCCATTAACACCCTGTTTCCTGTGGGTTTTCTTCTAACGTTAATGTTACTCTTTTTGGCACTAGTCTAGTCTAAAACTTGAATACTCCAAGGAAAGCTTACGATGGAGCTGGTCATCTTTTCCAAATGCCATCTGTCTGCTTGTCACCACGAAAGCACTTCCTCCTGGATTCAGGCTCTGTGCATCTCTCTGACCTGAATGTCTTCAAATGGGCTCCTCGGGTTCACCAGAGCATCATGAACTTCAGTCTTTGTGGGTGCTGGGATCCTCAAGCATCCTCTTGTGAGACTCTAGTCCCAACCCAGCAGCTTAATAGCAGCTTAGGCACCTGGAAACACAAATTAGTGTTTGCCAAAGGGACAGAACTGCCGGACAAGTATAGAATTCAGTACAGAACTTAGCATCTTTGACTAGGATTGTGCTCCTGGCTCCATCACTGGACACTCTTCATCTTTGGATAGGATACCACCTTTGCCATGGCTCTGCTGGCTAATTCATAAACTGAAGGTAACAGTCCTAATCCTCTTTGTAAAGCACTCTGACACTCACTGGCAAAGGAGCTGTGGCACTGCAGAGCTAGGTCGACTGAAATGGCTACGTTATTTTTGCTGAAGTCTAGAGCTTCTCAAAAGCCTGAGCTAATTGCAACAGTAGTTAGACAACAGGAGAAATAACTGGGTCGGGAGCTGTATTTATGAACGATGGCAGAGTCATGTTACTCCCTGTGAATAATTTATCTGACAAAGACATATAGTTTGCATAATTTTCTTAAAACAATGTACTGTAAATATTGCAGTCTGCTGAATAATTTGAGAGATGAGTCAATGGGATTTGGTTAAGATCCAATAACTTTTGGATTATTGAATTCCTTACTCCCAGACACTTACTTGAGCAGCACCAGCTGCCAAGCGAGTAGGTTCCCATTCACTCCAACTGGAAGCTCCCTTTGCAAAGTGGTTTTGAGAACTGGCTCGATATGATTGACAGAACTCTGTCCCTTTAAGGATCATGGGCTACTTGGCTGCTGTTGCAGACAGTACCCCACCAAGTCTTGCCTGTCATTGCAAAACTTGCTTTGAAGAACGGGGCTTGTGGTTAAAACCTTGCTTTTTGCTCTAGATAGCCATGTGACACTTACACTAACCTTTGTGCAACATTAAAAGTCGAGCATCTCACAGTAGCTTTTGTTCACATGAACATTTCTGCTCACAGTGGCCTTCTGTGAGCACCACAACAATTAGCCTTCCTAGACCATTATTCCGAATTTTACTTAGTGCCCCTGAAAACTTTCAAACCCTGTGTCTGTTGGTTTCTGGACCCTCACTCTCTCCTGGTTAAATAAACCTTTGTAGCATAAATAGTTCTCAGTAAGTATATGTTTGAATTTTCTAAATGTTATTCTTTCATTCATAGCTGGAAAAAAGCTCCTGCATCTCATGGGGATGATGACAACCACTCCCCTCCGTCAGCTCCTCTCTTTCACCACTTGGATTTCACAAGACAAATTGGGTCAGTGTGCCGAATGGTTGGTTTCTGTAGGACCTGCTGGAAGTGGCTCAGAAGAACGCAGTCATGCTGAGCCAGCTCTCCCTCAGGGAGATCTGTGCTACTGGGAGGCAGGACCTTGCTGAGGGCTGCTGCAAGACATGGCTCTGCATCCTGTTTTGTTTCACTGGGAGTTTGTGTTACTCCAGTGAGAGCAACTATGCCTTGTCCACCAAAAGTCCCCTTGACTGTGATCAGATCTGTGCTCCCCTCCTACCCAACAGACCAGAGCTGTTCGTTCACCTGCCTGGTTGACCTGCCCGGTGCAACCCTCAGATCTTGGGGCAGGTCCACCAAATCTTTTCCTTCACATCCACTTCATTATTATGAAATGTTTACACTGTCCTTTCAGGAGTCAGGAGAGTCAGAGACGCTCCTCCTTCCCAGAGTAGGACAAGTTGAACTCTGATGAGTTCCCTTGGCTGGGAGAGTGGAGTCAAGCAAATAATGTAGGAGGAACATGGAATGAGGACACTGAATGTCTGAGGGAAAGAGCTAAGCAGTCAGGTAGCAGCGAAAGAGAGACTGAAAAAAAAGAAGTTAATAATAGAATGTATTGGGTTGGAAGGAACCTCTAAAGGTCACCTAGTCCAACCCCCCTGCAGTAGGCAGGGACATCTCCAGCTAGGTCGGGCTGCTCAGAGCCTCAGCAAGCCTGGCCTTGAATGACTCCAGGGACGGGGCCTCCACCACCTCTCTGGGCAACCTATTCCAAAGATCTATCACCCTCACATTAAAGAACTTTTTCGTCATGTCTAACCTAGATCTGCCCTTTTCTAGCTTTCAGCCATTACCCCTTGTCCTGTCACTACAAACCCTTGTGAACAAACCCTCCCCAGCTTTCTTGTAGGCCCCTCTCAGGTACTGGAAGGTCACTCAAAGGTCCCCTGGAGCCTCGTCTCCTCCCTTCTCTCCTCCAGGCTGAACAACCCCAACTCTCTCAGCCTGTCCTCAGAGGAGAGGTGCTCCAGCCCTTTGATCATTTTTGTGACCCTTAAGCTTTGGAAGAACGGGGAGGAAACAGCTTCTTAAATGCAGCTAGCAAGGGTAAAGACTTTGGTTGCTTCCTAGATCTCCCACTGGCTGTGTGTATGCCCTGGAAGAAATCTCATCATGACCCTGGGCTTCAATTTTTGCTGCTGCAACTTTAGATTTTTCTACTATTTTTTTTTTAATCTCCAGTGTAAATAACAGGACATGGTGTATTACCTGGCATTTGGAGGTAGAGAAGACAAGAGCCAAAGGGTGGTTGTCTTTTTAATGTGCTCCCCCCCCATCATATAGATTCATAGTGGAAATATTAGTATTCAGCCCAGCCCTGTGCATAAAATACAGCATCTTAATTCAGCACTGAAATTACTGCCCTTAAGTGAACGCTAACTATGCACCCAGACAAAAGGAATGCAGTTGCTTGGTGGGTGAACATCTTTTTATGGGCATGAAAATAATTTGGTTTCCATTTTCTTCTCACCAGGCAGATTTCCCTTAGTTAATACTGAAGTTGTCACAGGCTGCACCATTTTATTCTTCGTTGAGCTCTTCGTAGTGGTGCTTCAGGACAGATCCAGACAGAGGGCATGAAAAAACCCAGCTGTGCACAGTCTCTGCTTTACTGGCATTGTAGCATCCTCAAGAACCTTCTCAGAAAACTTAGAGCTGACTTTGCATTTTTTGGACTTGATCTCTGGCACTAAAGTTAATTGGGATAATTCAGAGTTCACACCCATCTCCCTGAGGGGTTGGTTTAAAAATACATGTAATGTGAGTTTTAAAAATAATTTCTTTTGATTGGAAGTATTTGGAAATGTTCCTCTCCACTGGTTTTAAAAGGTGTCATTTTTTTATGAATACTGAGATGTTGATTAATAAAATTCCGAAAGCATTAACTCAATTGAGTGGACTCCAACTTTTTCTTTATTATTGTGATTTGTGAAAATAAATGCAATTAAAAATAATCCCAGCAGCTCTGTTAAACTATATCCTTAACAGTCTCCCTCTTGATAGCCCTACCAGATGTTTTACAATGCTAGAGACAGGGGTCTTTGCTCTTTTCTCAGGGGAAGGCTGAGGCACCATGGGCCTTCAGCTTGTGACCCCTGTATCTCAGGCACTTTGTACACTACCCTGTGCCCTGGGAAGGGGCTGGGTGGTTTAGTCTCCTCACTTTTAAGACATCTCAGGGAAGAGACAAGTTTTTGGCCAGCTGCCTTTAGCTGCCCTCTTCCAGCCTCCTGGGAGCAGCTTGTGGCCAGTGATGTTCCTGTCCCTCTTCTCCACTGTATGCCCTGGGGTGGCCCTAGGGGTTGTCTGGGGAGAATGGCAGATGCCAGGCTCTGGCTCTACCCTCATGGGTCCACCTCCCAGGCAAGGATGGCCATGGCGACCCAATAGTGGGAGACTCACCAAGGGTGGTTTTGCTTTTCCCAGGTCTGCCATAAAATCTGCCCTCTGAATAGAGCTGGAGAGGCTGCAAACCTTTGTATTTGAGAGGGACAAGGGGTGGTGAGGACTGGGGGAGGCAGAGGCGGGGACTGGTCCTGCTCACAGCCGCCAGCTGGCTGGCCAGGGAGGATTTATTGCCCTGGCTGTATTTGGGACGCAGACCTCTCAGAATAGCCATCCATCCTACACGTCCAAGTGAGCTGCCATGGGAGATTCATTTGTAAGCCGGCCTACCTTCTTCCTGAAGTTTCTTTTTCCTTTATACTGCAAAGACTAATATATTGTTCAAATTAAAGTGGGCCTGGGGACTGAAAACAGAGCTGGTTATTGAGTGGAATGGACTGATGAGGAGTGGGTAATATATTTAAAGACTGTGTAGGAGCCGCTAGGGATGATATAGTCTGATTTATTTGATTTAGCATAATTTATAGTATACTAGAATATGTTGTGATTCTTTGGGATTTTTATCAGGAAATTTGCATTCAATATTTAAGGATCTCTGGGCAGAAACACCCTCATTCTTTTATTATTAGAGGTTTAAGCATATCATGTACCACAGAATAATTTGTAACTATGTAAAGTGTTTTAATAAATTCAGATGGAAAAAAAAAAGTTTGAAGGCTAAGATCAGTAGGGGAGGAGGATTTCTGCTTCACAAGAACATGGATGGACTTGAAAAAGGCAATACTGTATCTGTATTAATTCCCTGGGGTTTTTTCTGTCTTTAGGATAGAGCCAGCGTGGTAGAGTTGCTGACATCCAGCAACCAGTGTCTCAACTGGTGTGAATCAGCACTGACCCTCTCTGCTTGTGCCGCCTAGAAAACACAGATCTGGTCTGTTGTGCACCTTCTTCCTCTTCCTTTCTGACATGATCCTTGACTTTAGGGCTGGAATTTTGCTTAGTGGAATAGATGATAGTCCATTTACATGATGCATGATTTTTACATTGTAAAAACCTGTGTTTTGGAAGTTAGTTTTCTAATAATTTCTTTCTCTTCAGAGACCATACCTGAGGTGAAACTGGGGCTTTAATTTTTTATTTGTTTGCTTGTTTGTTTTGGTTTTTGTTTTTTTTTGGTTTTGTGCAAATCTTTTCCATACAGAGAGCAGAAGAAGGAGGGAGGCAGTCCCCAGTCTTTGCCTTACTGAAGTACCTCATGATGCACTGAACATCTCAACAGATATCATATCCAAAACACCTTAGATGTTCATAGAAGGATCTTGATCTTAAATCTGTGAAGTGTCATGGATTCAGCTGCTCTGTTGGACCTTCCCCTGACGTGATTTATTTGTAAGTACATTCCACGTTTTTGAGGTTTGCATTCCATCACAGCACAGCGGGGTGCAGCCCTTGAGGTGTTCAGTTAGGAAAGTTAGAAACTTGGTGATCTGCGAACTCCAGCACTATTTAAGACCTTGGTTGACAGACAAGCACATTGAGTGTTTAAAGTTTTAATAGGCTTAGAGTTAATTCTGGAGTCCACCCACATCTACGTGCATCTGTAATTTATAAGTGTCTATTACTTGGTTGGTTTAGTAAATCGTACCTAAGAGTGTTTTTGAAACTTTGGCAGCTCCATGTGAAGTTTCATGATTCATCTCTGCCTTTGCCAGCTGCTTCAGTTCTTTTCTTTTTGCTTCTTTCTTTTTTTTCTTCACCCCTTTCTCCCACTGGAAGACATTCTTAAATATTTAATTCAGGGCTGGGGTTTGGAATGCAGTTTATCACACACCTTTTCCATGCCAAAACCCTTTACACACTCTATTAAGGACAACTTTCCACATGCTAATGTATTTGTTTGTGAAATGGCTTTTAAAGCCAATGTAGATGGCAGAAGGCAAAGCACGATGGGCCAAGTCTACTTGCGAAGGAGCCCTGCCCCTTTCTTGCAGCTTATAGCCCTGCTATATCCAGGCAGGGCTTGATCTCCTGCAACTTCTCCCTCTTGCAATGCCAGCAGTGCAGGCAGGACAGCCACAGGCCATTTTGAGGAGAAAAGCAATGGGCAAGGAGCTGCGGGAGGAGCTGTGGAGGGGAAGGCGTGGGTGGGTGTGCACCGTTAGGGATGGGTCCCCAAGGTACCACTGGGTCTCTGACTTCTGGCCAGGGATATTTGCTTCAGCTGGGAGGGTCCTGTCAAGAAAATATAGGACAGCTGCCTGGAGGCAGACAGAGAACACGGAGGCTTCCAAAAAAACCTCTTTGTGCCTTTGCCCTGGACAGCCCTTAGGAGCCGGGCTGGGAGCCGCCGGGACGGTTTATTGTAAATAGAGGAGTCAGTCTTACTCGCATGTATGAACCTTTTAGTTTCTGGCAGCTCTTGTCAAAATAACCCTGTTTTCCTCAAAACATGTGAGCATTTCTGGGCTCTTAAGAAGGCTGAGTAACTGACAAATTCAGTCCTCTCTTCAGGAAGCTAGAGGTGGTAGGGGCACAATGGTGACACTGGCTGCATTGTCACCTCTCATAACTTCCCTTGTTATTTTTATTGTTTCAGCCTCCAGAGTGCTTTGGTTAGCTAGCTTTTTTATTTTTCTTTTTTTTTTTTTTTTTCTTTTAAAGCAAGTTTCTAGCCCTTGTGGCTGTGAAAAAAAGGTAGCTTGAAAACACTCAATGTGCTTTGGATGTGCTAAAATCAGGAAGGGAACAAGGAGAGCCCAGCTGGGACTGCAGTTTTTTTTAACTCTGAGTTTTTTTCTGCTTTGCAATAGCTTCAGTCTTGTTACCATCCTTTTGGCAGAGGTGTGAGGCCATGGCATAGCTTGCCTGAGGTGACACAGCAGGGCAGCAAGTCAAGAATATACTCACTGTGTCTGTGCTACGTGTTGTGCTGCTGCTACCTTGCTGTCTTGTGTGGGCATTTCCTGAGGGCTGAGCTGGTGCAGGCATTGGTCGTGCTGGGAACAGGTGGCAACAGAAAACTGCAGAGTTAGAAAAGGAGTTGTTTGCATCTCAGAGCAAGTCAGCTTGCTTTCACTTCATGTTTCCATCCCAAATATCCTACTGGTGCATTTTCAGTGTAGTCAGGTTTTGATACATTCAGCCTTCTCATCACGTGTTTGCAAGACCCAGTCAACATTTTCACTGCAGTTGGCAACTTGGTAAAATTTGCCTTTTTCCACCATTTGGCACAAGCCCTCTTTCCCTCTTAGATGTCACCCTTTTCTGAAGGGGTGGAGCTTTTGGTACGTCTCATAGCTAGGCAGTAAAGCAGTTAACGTGCAACAAGCTGTTCCTGGCTTTAAGGAATTAAGGTCTAGGAACTACACTGTGAAAAAAAAAGCCAGATGCAAGCCACAGAGTCATTAATTGTCAACAGCTTTGCTGACACTTGGGTTTGTTTTACATTATTTCTATGGTGAAATAGGAGTGGCTGATGCTCTTGTACTTAGGCTGGTTGATTTGATGCAGGCAAACAGGTCTTCTGGCCTGATAAAAGAGGATTTAAACTGAAGGGAGACAGAGTAAGGGGTGGAAAAATACACAAAGCAGAGCCAGTCCTATCTTAAAAAAAATTACTAACTCATAGAGTTAATTTGAGCAGTTTTATATTTATCTGTCTCATATTTATCTGTCTGACACATGGGGTTTATACTAAGAAATGGTGTCTGCTCTGTCAGTAGAAGTATTTTATTATTATTAATAACTATTTGTTAATTCTGGCATCTATAGTATACCAGGCACTGTGCAAAACTCAAGAAAAGCATAGTGTCTCCCCAGAGAGCTTATACTAATCTATTCTATTGCAACAATATTTTTTTAATGCTGTGTATAAATCATTCTTCTAGCAGTATTTAGTACAGAGGTTTACACTTCCCCATTCATGTTTTCATGGCAAATAAATATGCCACAGTGAAAACACTATGCAGTTCAATCCAGCTATATTTTATGGAGTTTCTTCCAGGCAAATCATTGGAAAGCATCGCTGTAGAGAGGCCCTTAACACACAATTAACTTTGCAATCTGCCTAAGCATCATTAACTTTAATGGCCCTGAGCACATGCTTTAGGCTAAGCATGTGCCGAAGTGCTGTCTCAAATGTGGATGAGATTAGGCCCATACAAAGTGTTTGGTGAAATGCAGAATAAACTTTCAGAGAGATTAAAATCCCCAGGGATTCACTATGGCAGTGGGTATCACATTGGCTGTCACGAGGGGCTGTGCTCAGGTGCCTCACCAGGCAGCATGAGCTGACCCTTCCAGTCAGGACCATTTTCCCATCTGAAGGATGCTGAAATCCCCATCGACCCCAGGGACCTTTAGTGAGGGTGGACTCTGGTTCTGCTGCATTGAGGAGCACTGTACTACAGCTCTGTCTGTAGGAGAAATGACTCCTAGAAGAGTAGTTGAAATCATAATGGGCCAACAATGTAAAATAAAGATTAAAAAGAGCCAACCTTCATTGAATCTGACTAAATGAACTAAATCTGTACTTAGGACAAGAGGAAATGGCCTCAAGTTGCATCAGGAGAGGTTTCGATTGTATACTAGAAAGAAATTCTCTACTGAGAGAGTGGTTGGGCACTGGAAAAGGCTGCCCAGGGAGAGAGTGGAGTCACCATCCCTGGAGGTCTTTAAACAACAAGTAGAAGTAGCACTTGAGGCTATGGTCTAGGGCTGAGGGAGATGTGGGGATGAAGGTTGGACGTGATGATCCTAGAGGTCCTTTCCAACCATAATAATTCTATGATTCTATGATTAAATAAAGGCATATAATGAAATAGAAGGAAGAAAAATCGCACAAAAAAACCCCAAAAACAAAAACAAAAAAACCCCCAAACAAACAAACAAACAAACAAACAAAAAAAAAAACAAAACAAAAAACCAACCAAAAAGTGCGCTAAACAGAGTTTCTTCCAGTTACTAGGGAGAATAACTGAAAAAAGATAGGATATGAATAACTTAAAAAGCAGAATAATGCCTAATGTAGGGGACTGTTTATGCAGACTGCATGAACCACTTGATTCAAAAGAGAGCTTTTCTCACATCCAGAATTGTGTCCATTTTAGTCTTACTTATTTAACACTTGAAGCCAGCTTGTGTCACCTCTTTGAACTGCCATCAAGAAGCACTGGAGATGCCTGATGTTGCCCTCCTGTCTCTTTGGAATCATAAACCAGCAGATCTGTGGTAGCACCTGCCTGATGGCAAGGGCCTTTTGATTCTCCACTGCGTTGCTGTCCCCAAATTACCCCATGTGTTTGGACCTCTTGTGAGCCTCTGGGGAGCTGGAGGCAGGTGGAAGGAGCCTTCCTAACACAGAAATATCTGAGCTAACTTTTTTTTTTTTTTTTTTTTGCCATGGCACTGTGATGCAGAAAAAGGGTGCAGACAGTGGGAGGGAGCAAAATCTTTGGGCTACCACGAGCTCACCACATCTCATATGGCATGGCTTCACCCTAAATTTCTGAAGAGATACCTCTCACTGTATGGATTTTTCTATTCCCCCAAAATACCAGACCTTATGTCTTCAGAATACATTTGAGTGGGTTTTGTCTTTTCATTATAGGGAGCAGAGGCAGAGATTAACTGTTCCTTAGGATATCAGTTATGCTGTGCTGAACATTACAGAGAAACAACGTAATCCAAGTCATAGCGGAAACTCTCCTTCAGAGTTTATGGATGACTATTTTTCTGACAGATGCTTGTGAAATAAGTTAGGTTGGCACAAAGAGTTCACTGAAGACTTTTTCACCCATATGTCCCACCCACACTCTTGCAGCAGTCTTTCTGTTCTCAGAGTGTTTGTGTATTCAGTAATTTCTTTCCCTCAGGACAGGTTGTTTTTACATAAATACACCCAGACATAATCCTAGGTAAGACCACCTGGAGAAAATAGATGTGTGAGGTCAATTGCATTCATTTCTTGTGAGTTTCTTTAGAGGCAGGAGGCTTCAACAATAGGATTCCTAGAGTCCCGAAATGGTTACATTATGAGTAGCCTTTGTTTTTAAGAAAGCTCAATGAAAGTCACCTCATTTTTTTTTTTTTTTTTAATAGAACATATCGTCATAAAAAGGAAATCTTCCAACCATTAGTCAACCACGGTGTGGCTTTGTAGAGTGTTTTAACTGGTGTAAAATGAAGAACAGTATGATGCATGTCCTCAAACAGATCTGTTTGTAAAATTATTTACTAAACAAGAAGCACTAAATGACAAGATTTAGAACTGGAAACCACTAAGAAAGAAGGGAGCAATAAAATATTAAGCAGCCAAATGACTGTGGCTTGTCTTAGCTTTTCTTTGATTTTTCCCAAAAGGAGTTGGCAGTGACAATAGAAAGGCCATGAACAATGTAACAATGTGGTGTACTTGTGCCAAAATGCAAATACAAAAGAAATGTTCTAAAACACCCTGTATCAAATTAACTGCAAGAAGCAGAAAAAGATGAATCACATTTTCTTTTTTTTTTTTTTAAACACAGAGAAAAGTCAAATGCAGAGCTTAGAGTATATCTTTACATAGGTACTAATTCCTTATTAAAATTTTGATCCAAATTAGAGAAAACCAAATGAGTGCTTTGATGATGATGGGAGGGAGGGGTTACACGCATGACATGTTTCATCATGATCCCAGTAAAATGTGTAAAAGCAAAAAGCCCCAAAACTCAGATTGTTGCCTTAAACATCTCTTTCTCAACAGCTAAGGATGAGGATGTATTGACATTTTAATGAATTTCAAATTCCACAAATGGGAGCCTTTTAGGATCAAGAGATTAGGTGAGCATGCAATATGACATTTTTATAAGGCTCTCGGATATGTGTCTTAGAGGTTCCAACCCACTCAGATGGACAATAACTAACCCTGGAACTAGAGTAGGGAGGAGAAAATATTCTCAAGCCAAAGGCCCACTCTATGTGCCTATATATAAAGCACAAGAGGCATAAAGAGCTTTCCTTTTGTAATGCAATCATCTGTTTTCACAATAAAACATGTCTCATTTATATTATTTTCTTAAAGCATGCCATAAAATTATATTTTTCAAAAGCATTTCCAGTGAAAGCCAATAGATAGATCTGCAGCAATTCAAATATCTGACCTTTTTTTCCTTGCCTCTGAGCCTATTGAATATGAGTCCAGCCCAGCCAGCCTGGAAAATCTGAAGTTTATTCCCAAGGTAATGTCTCTGGACCCATGGCTTAAGCAGATCTCATGCTGCCCCAGAGAGGCTCAGGGTCACAGATTTTAAAATTGCTGGGTGTCTTGTAAGTTGGGTGGATGTTCTAGACACTCATTTGAAGCACCAGAGGTTGTTCTCTTTTCAGAGGGGGGGTTGAAAGTTTTACCCTCCTTCGTTGCTCCTTAACCTTCTCTGGTCTATGGCCAAAGTACCAAGCCAGTTTGCCAGTCAAATTGTATTTCACTTCAAGACCATAGGCCTTGGTCACTACTCGAATACTCTATTTTGTTCTCATATGCCAAAGCATATATTGTAATAATGAAGCAAATATTTAATAATTGGTACACAATGGTCTATAGTCCTTCTGTGGTCTTTGACAAAATTCACTTCACTGATACTATTTTCATAGTTAGTCAAGGAAACAGATGAACAGTTGCATGTAAACTTTAAGTGTAAACTTGAGCCGAGATTGTTGGGACTTAGTTTTTATGAGGTTCTTTTTGTTTTTCCTAAGGTTAACCCAGTGGCTTCCAGCTGGGTCAATGACTAAAAGACAAAGTAGACTAAGAAGAATGCTGTGATGGTCCTCTGTTCCACTTCTAGTCCTTGTTTTTCTCAGCCTGACCTTAGCTTTTTAGTGGCTACAATTGTACGAGCAATATGCCTAGGGCAGTCCACAAGATTAAACAAACATTACACATAAAAAGTGTACCTGAGATATTTTTTATTTCTTTGTCGACTCAGCAGAAGTTACTAGATTTTGTGAAATGCACTCCCACAGCAAAAGGATATCGCAGTAAACTCAGTCAGGCAAGTGTAGGAGGCTATAAATTAAGTGAAATACATTTATTGGGATCATCTAGTTTTACTTTATGAGAAAGCCTATCATCTCAAAATAACCCTCGCGGCCCTTTCTTCTCTTAAGGTCATACAGATAGGACATCTGGCAGAGATGTTTTCCCAGTGCAACCAATAACCTTAACCCTGACCAGCCCAAAATCACAACCAGGTCAGCTCATTCTCTGTAACAAAAGAAATCAAGCACGATTTCCTAATTGTCCATATTTCAAGGACTACATGATATAATTCTATTTTCAGTAAATATCAAGGCCAGGATGATTGCAAGGCCTCCATGCCAAAGACCCTTTGTGCTAATAAAAGCACATTATCTCTGTAAAGCCAGTCACTATTTCATTGTGAACAAGGGCATGGCAGTTTGCTTTTAAATTAAAAGCTAAAGCCAAATCCCATTTGTTCTGCAGCCCCTGGGGGTTATTGCTGTAATCTCTAATTGACAATGATTGCGTTTTATGAACCCATGAACAAATATTAATTTAATTTAAAGCGTGCCGAGTTTTGTTAAACATCAAAGATGGTAATTTATAAATTACATCAGCAATAATTCTGCCTTCATTCTGGACCATTTCTGCTGCCAGTCCAGGCTCAGACTCAGCACTTCAGCTGGCAGCTGCTTGCAGGCACCAGATGATGCCCAGCAAAAAGGATATTTCTCTTTCTGAGTGTGGGGGGACACCCCGTTCCCCACGTAGCTGGGAGGAAGGTCTGCCTTCTTCTGGAGAGGGGCAGCCTCCAGAGGCATGTGCCCCATATTGGCTTGACCCACAATACATGGGATTGTCCTGAAGGAGAAATTCCTTTCAGGGCTTCAAGGTCAAATGGGCTACGCCCCCCAGCCCCCTTGCAATGCTGCTCCTCCTGCTTCTCTGAGATCAGAGATGCTGTTTTCACATGGCCACTGACTTTAGCTGCCTTTCCACAGTGTGCCACTGAGAGGGTGCTTCACAGTCCCTAGGATCATCTTGTGGTACAGGGTGGACAATTCAGCTGTCAGCAGACACCTTCTTCTAAGGGACTGGGAAGGTGGAACATCCTTTTCTAGTTCTTCACCATTTTTTGGCCCCAAACTTGGCCACTCTGAACAAGTACAACGGCTGTTCCATGGAGCATAGCAAGCTCATGGAAATGTTACATGTAGATCCTGAGCTGTTTACCTGGAAGAAAATGAAACATTTCTAGGAGACCACAGATCTGGAGAGGAAACTTCAAAATAACTGTTTTGACCATCAGTGCTTTAGACACTTTATCTACCTATGTCTTCTGCCTTGGACATGTTCTGTGCTTACACCATATAGACCTTAGTCCACCTTCCTCTACTTGCTTTGTCCCAATAGACCTCCCACTTCTGCGGCTGCAGATAAGATCTGAAACTGGACTGGGGCTTGATTTTTATTCTTCATTTCCATATCTTCTCCAAGGGAAAAAAGGAACCAACCTCACTGAGGAGCACAGGACAAGTTCTCACTGTATCTGGGTGAAGTCTGGGAAGGGAAGAACTCCTTATCCTATTGAGGCAGGAGGTATGGAGACCCTTGCCAGCAAACTCTGCCACCACAGCGATGCCTTGCAAGTGTCCTGGTCATCTGCAGGTAGCAAGAGGGATACATCTTACTCTCAGTTCAAGTGTCTCATGACATCAGCATGTAACTACACTCATAAAGTTGCCTACACCCGAAGTGAACTGGCTGTGCACTGAAAACATGACCTGCTATAACCAGAGACTCTGGATGCAGGAAATACGCTGTCAAAATGTCCAGCTTATGGCTTGCCTGAACGTTTTATCATCTTTGAAAAAGCATGACAGCTGGTATGAACTTTTGTATCAGATATCAGCGTTTCCTGCTTCAAATGCTTCCATGTGACTGGCTTTGGTTAAAGAAGGCACTCTTGCTGAATTTAATTAGATAGAAACACAATTTAAGGGCAGATACCACCCCTTCTTGTTACCAAGGAAGATGGCCTGGAGCATTGCTTCGTACCCAAGAGTCTTTCTAGCACAGCTTTCTGGCTGAGAAAACAATGTGCTACATCCAGGAAAAATATGAAGGCTCTATCTGTGCCTAGAAACTGTCACAGTGCTATCTTTATAAATTGTACTGATATATATAAAAAAAAAAAAAAGTGCTTTAATTTAATTATGTGTGTTTGCCTTGCTTGGCGTAAGAGGAGTTCTGGTGGGGGATCTGAGGATCTTTTTCCTATCAGACTGTCTTGAAAGGCAGAGGCCTCGAAGCAGACCCCGTCTGTGCTGCAGAGATGTACGCACCCGCTGCAGGGCCGCAGGGTGCTCCCCTGTCCTCTCTTTGTAGGATGAGTCTTGCTCCTTCCCACATGCATTCTACCCACGGCTTGGTCAGTGACTTTTTAATGAGGGCAACAGATTCTGGGTGAGGGAAGGTTACTGCTGGGGCTGGGAAACCCATCTGAGGCGAAGACTTTATTCAGCAGTTTTCTCTCTTTTCCTTCTTTCTTTGTGAGTTGCCTGCAAGCAAGTGGAACTTTTTTCTGGATGAACTGGTGACTTGCAGAGTGAGTTGCCTGGCCATCCTGAGTGCTGCTTTCTGGGCAGACCCCAAGCCTCTCAGTAGATGAGGACAATGCATCCTCTTGCCACAAATCCCCAGGAAGAGAAAGCTTTCCCTGGCTTGGTGCTGTCCCATGGGGTGGCGTAGGGCAGGGAGCACAGGAGCCCCTGCATTGCATGTCTGGGAGGCTGCTGCACCCTCAGTGAGGAAGTAGATGAGGCTTTAGTACAAGGATAACAGTGGTTTCTAACCATTCTGCAGATCATACAGAGGAGGAAGACTCTTTGCACCCGTGTATCTTAATATAAGGTGCACCAGGTGCAGAAATGCATTTTGAAGAAAAATGAGTGCTTTTCTTTGGCATTTCCAAAATACATATGCACTTTGCATTACCTACTGACAAAACATCCCTTTTTAATGTCTTCAGACAGCTTGTGGTCTGTATAAAGCTGGTGAATGGCTTGTTAAGAGCCTGCTGATCAAACCTGTTTGGTGGTCTTCAGCCTGTGATGGTGGGGTAAAAGCCCTGTGTTCTGCTCAAATAGTCTCCAAAATTATCTTCCAGCTTGAAGCTTTAGCAAAATGTTCTTGCCACAAGCATGTCCACTATATCTGTAAGGGAAAGGGATCAGGGAAGGAATGTTGAAGTCAGTCTGTAACTGAAAATGGAATTACTGTGAAACTGAATTTTTACAAAACTAATCTGCCATCCCTTTTTTTAGAGAAGATGAGACAAGAGTTGTGAAGTTTGAGAGAGTTAGTGCTGCCACTGCACTGAAGTGGGAGACATCTGCAGTGAAGGTAGGTATGAACTAAAGCCAGAGCAAAACGAGTCTGGTGAGGTTCTGACCCGAGTATATTGAGGAAGAGGTAGGAAAGATTCCCATTATCATACTGAGCATCCTGGCAAATGGGAGTTGCACCTAAAAGCACACACCAAAACCAGCAATATTTAGGGTAGCGGGCACTGAACTCCCAGACAAAGCTGAATCAAATGGATGGGGATAACTGGACAAGAAAACACATGGCTGGAAAGATAGCCATCAAATTCCTCTTTCTTCTGTCTCTGGCACTTTGTTCTCTCTGCAAAATGTTGACAATGTTCCTTAGGCAGAAAGAAGCTAGAAATGGAAAAAGTAAGCGGATAGGCCGTGGTTATGGCTTATTTTCTTTCCCCAACAAGGGAGTATTGTATAACAGAATTTTGTTCAAGTATCAGTTTTATTCTTGAAATAGTTATTATCCTCCATACTGCATATGAAACAAGAGCTATGTTTTGGGTCTAACATACTTCTTGATAACAGGCCATGGATCTATTTTTAGCTGCTCTGGGTGTTCTCTCCTTTCGCTCGGCAGTAGATGTTACGGTTCCTCTTCTCGCAGCCAGC
>JANIJG010003385.1:105654-120510 GCA_024611175.1 Megaceryle torquata
CTGCTTCTGATGTAAAAGGAGATGTGAAAAAAAACACAACTTTTCAATGTACATTTGGGCAAAACAAACATCTGTGGTCACAGGGACACTGAGTACAAAATTTTCTGTCCTCTGGTCTCTGATAAATGAACTACAAAACTGGAAACAAGGTGTATTTTGAAGACAGTGACCAGATTCTGGTATCAGGTGTAATCTAACACTGCTAACGTTACCTAGAGTCAGAATAATATCCACTGGGAGACACAGGGTCTCTCTCTAAATGACCTGATGCAGATCTATGATCAACAGAAGAAATGTATAATGCAACAACCATCCATGTGTCTGAGTGCTCTTGTATCAAAACAAGGCCACTGTGTTTCAAGAAACCTGAAATGCCTGAAAGAGGAAAGATCTCGTGTGGTTACATTTCAGGAACTTACAAGAACTCTACATCTGAAGCCAAAAACTAAGTGGCAAAATTCCCAGATCAATCTTTCTCATTTTATTTTATTTTATTTTAATTTTTATTTTTAGTGTAGTTAGGTTTTTTTTTTCTTTGCATTGGAGCAGAATGATTATCAAAAAAGCCCACCTCTCACAGTGATTTCAATACTTCCTGAAGTCCTAAGAAAAGATATATAAACCTGAGAAAAATGCTGGAGGGAAGGGTAAAAGTAGCTTTGAAAGAGGGTGGTTATTCATGGGCAGGTTGTGTAGCATGGGCAATGTGCTTCATTGTGTGCAAGACAAAAGGTTTAAGTAGTCCTTTCTACAAATATATTACCAGTATAAAAGACAAGATGTTGGATCTAATTCAGCTTTCATTCATTCTATCCCAGTTGAAACAACTTCTGGGAAATTTAGTGTGAGAACAGTTTAAAATATAGCTCAGAAGTTAAAGGATTGATGATGGAATCATCACACATACATGGGAACAGGGTCAGGTGGCCACAGTGCTCCCTCACCCTCCCTATGCCTCAGAAAGCTGGCTGGTTTTTGTGGAGTTTTGAGTGAAAATGCAAGTCTCTGGTATTATTCATTTTGTTTTCTTTGGGTCACTTTTCCCTGCATATTTCCCCAGCAAAATAAACAAGTGCAAGGAGTTATAGCTTAGAATTTGAGGTGGATATGTGTGAAATACTCATGCTGAGTCAGGAGGGCCGTGCTAACCATATGTACTGATGTATGTATGTCACATAGACAGATGATCATGAACAGGAAAATGCAATTAATCATGCCAGCACTTTCTTCCCAGCTCTGCTCTCATGTGCCTACACCAGAAAACCATTGATATGTGCACATGTGTAAAAAAACGTTGGCATATTTCCATTTCTTTTGTATTTTCTCAGATCCTTCTGTAACACAAGGGGTAATAGTTGTCTCTCATTGTTTTAAGTGGCAATAATCCACTTTCTAAGTGGAAAAACTACAATGCAAAATGTTTTAATTTAAAATACAGAAAACATATTATTGGAACCCCAAAGTTCCGATATCCAGATGTTATAAGAAGAACCTTTTTTTTCCCTTTGGATAAGTTGCTTGATAAAATGAGAGGCTAATAGTGACCTTAAACCAAGTATAATTTAGCACATAATTTGTGTAAACTTTCCTGAAAAGCTTTGCCAGGATATTTTCTTCTTCACCTGTGTGTCACTCCTTGCTAGTTCAGCTGTCTACACCACCACCCGTTTTGTGGTGTGGAGCTTCAGGCGAAGTCACCAGCTCCCCCTCCATGGTGAGATCCTGAAAAAAGGAAAAACCTGAAAGCTACCTGCCTGATGAAAGCCACTGGCTCTAACAGGATTAATTACCTACCTTAATGCTTCCAGAATGGAGATCTACTTAGCTCTCTCAACATTACTTCCCAAGGCATCAATCACGTATGTGGTTGTCCAACTAAACTGCCCTGAACAAAGGCTATTGACATATATCCTAAAAGCCACTTCTAGAAAACAATGATCTTGAATCAAGTTTTCTTGGCAAGCTACAAAAACGACTTGTCTTTCAGGCATTGTGTATGCACATTTATTTGGTCTGGGAAGACATTCATTACACTGCTACAGCAGCATATGAATTCTGGAGATTTGGGAGAACCAGCAGAATGTCAGTTATACCAGCAGGTATAACTCAAGTAGGACTTATAAGTGGTTTAAATGAAAGAAGCACTGTGACACATAAAAGCTTAAAGTATTGCCTGTAACAACTCTTTTCCACAGGGCAAAGAAACTAAATTCTTCCCAGACACCTCTAAGGAGTGGGCTCCCTTGAAAGTCCTTCCTCCTTAAAAGTTTGTTATTGGTTTCTGTGGCCACTTTGAGCTGCTTTTGAGCTGTTGTTAAATGACAGTGAAAGTCCTTTCCTGACCACAGTGTCAACACCCGGATAGTCAAGGTTGTACAGACCTTGGAGTGTTAGCAAGGTAAGTGGTGAGATGCATTTGCCCACAGGTTATTCACAGTCCTGTGCTGTTGGGGCATCTCAGCGTGAGCTCTTTCCACCTCCGTCCCACCTGCATGGACATGAAACAGCACCATCACACTTGCTCAGTGGAACCATCCTCACTGATTGACACATGCACCCACCACATGTGTGCCTCTCCCGAACTGAGACTCCTTTCTTCCTCACGTAAATGGATTTTTATAAAATAACCTGTTGCTTAAAATAAATAAATAATGAGTAGGCTTTGGGTGTAAAAAGCTGGAGTGCTGACCCTACACCACCTCATGACTTCTTAACTGCAACTATGCAGTGCAGCACAAGTCCTCTGAGGGAAGAGGTGACTAATAAGCTGCAGAGAGATCCTGAGCTGGTTAGGAAGTAACTTTAGATTTCTGCTGTCTTCACTAGTTAATGTGATATGTAAATGAGTAACATACGATATTATTTGAAGCCCTTGCTGTCTGTAGGAAACATATGCCAGAGTAAGTCCTTCAGAGGAGGTGGTTTTCCTAATGAATATGCTCTTTGTTTGACAATGACAGTGAAGTCCCAGTTTTCTTCTATCATCTTGTGCAACTTATCTAAAGCAACACTTGATCCAGGGGCCAGCCAATGTTTGAAATTTGAACGTGATTGGCTTCATTAGCCTAAATTTGTACTGTCACACCCAGACTTCCACACTGCAAGAAATCCTAGCCCCTTCTTCAGCTGCTGGAAATGGACTGTACAGTGTATCTCAAGCCAATAAGAAATCCCTAAATCTGCTGATTTGTACAAAAGCTAGAGTTAGCATAGCAGACATTTGAAAGCAAATTTAAGGCATAAATTTCAAACAGAGGCACCATGAGTTGGATTTCCACACTGGACCAAGGCACCTAGGCAAGGGGCTTACTTTTTGACCCATCTCAGTGTCTCTCAGTCTTTCTGTGAAGACTTGCAAGTCAGACCCATAGTACGGTACTGACTAAGCAAAGGAGAATACTTTTGGACGTCAGGTTATCAGACTGCTTTATTTAAGCTTTCTGCTGCATGACTGTCATTGCAGTGGGAGCTATTGAATGCTCAAGAAGCAGAGGGGGGGGAGGTTCTCATCATGCCTTCCTGCCGACTTCCCAGTTATTTTTCTTATGTGAGGCCTCTGGGTAGGGGCTTTTATTGTAAAGTCTGGTAGAAATAAGAGAGAAATGCAAAGAGACAGAACATAGCCTCCAGTCATGTCTGCTTTGAAGGGGATGGATTGAATTTCATCCCAAATGAGCAAATTTTGAACAAATTTCAAATTTTCTAGTGTTTTCTCCAGAAATTTAATCCTTCATGTCATATTCCAGTAGTTAAGAAACAGATACCTACCACAAATCCGAGGGATCCAGTCAAAACAGCACAAATTTCTGATGATAAAATGTTGCAACAACCTATTTCCCAGCCAGCTTTAAAGCAAGAATTCTTAGTAAGGATACTTCTGTAACACAATTAAAAGAAATAAAATAAGAAGGCCCACTGCAGAAAGAGGAGTGTTGTTTGCATCTTATACACAATTTTTTCATTTCAGATTCTTTTCATTCAGGTGTGCTCCCAGGGAGTAATAAAAGCACATCCATGGATCCTCACATTTGTTTCAATGTATCGTTAAAACATCTGTTAGTACTCATCAAAATCCTCTGTGGTTGGTTGTCCCCATTTTACAGGTTGAAGAAATTAGACAGGCAGGTTAAAGGACTTGCCCAAGACCACACAGGGAATAGGATGACAGAGTAGGTATTAGAATCATAATTTCCTGGCTCTTTCCACTTACTTTGTGCCAAGGAAAGGCCTTTTTTTTTTTTTTCTAACATAATACCTTGGTTATTTGACTTTGCTCTTTCTGTCTCTTTCTCACTCTTGCTCCATCTCACCTAAAATGTAACTGAAAAGCAAAAATCTCCCCTTTAGTATGCAGCTTCTTATTTAATCTATGGTGCCAAACAGATCAAATAAATGTTGTCATCACTCCAGAAAGAGCAGGGAGAGTTTATTTAGCTGCTGTGATGGCATAGATGGGTTATAAAAACCTCCCAGATTTTTGGCAGGGAAGTGACCTCTTGAGCCCTGATTAAACTCACTCATGTTAATCAGGATGGTGTGCACAGCTTCCCAGGCAGGACAGGTGCAAAGCTGACAAAACCAACACCCTGAAAGCATAGTATCCCCCTGTGGATATCATCCAACACCCGCCTCCATTCCTAATTTCTCTTTCCTTGTAGCTCTGCAGCCAAACATGCCTCTATATCTGATTTTGGTGACAAATGTTGGCATGCAGTAGGAAAAAGGTTACCATGCCTTCCTAAATTAAGTCCCCAGAGGAGGTATTTCCTTATGGTCCTCCTTTGTGCCATGAGGAAACCTTCCTTCCGTATTTTAAAGGCAGTGTTACTTCATTTGCTATAAAGGTTGAAGAGATTTGATATTCATGCATCCTCAAGATCACTATCTTTTCTCTTTTTTTTTTTTTAAGTCAGTAACCATTGCTCTTTTATAGATGCCTTTCAGTACATTTTTTGAGGAGTAGTTGTCACCAATCCTGCAGATCAGGTATTGCCTTATTCCTGCCCAGTTTTGTCCAGTGCCATGTTAGCTGGAGCATCCAGTAATAACTGCTCACAAATTAGAAGTGATGTGAAAGAGCCTTCTGGGAGTCACTCGGCTTCATTTGTGAGAGGTTTTGTAATGCTGTTCCTGCATTTTTCTCCCTGTAACAAACAAAACAGCTCAGTTCTGGGTTGTGTTGGCAAAGGGACACGGATGGGTGCTAATCCAAACCAGCCGTGCCATGAAGCTCACATCCAGTGCCTCGGCTATTGAGGGTCCAGCTCTGGCCACACAGTCCAGCCTGGGCAGCTCTGCTGCTGGGTTGCGCATGCTAGAAAAAGGGTGAACAGGAACCCACTGTGCCTGGTACCAGTGCCACAAGACACTCGGGAATCTCATGCTGACATGGTCAATAGGGGTGCTTGTCAGCTGGTGTTATATCAGCCCAGCCATCAAGTGAGTAAGCATGGGCACTCACACTTACTCTCATCCTGTCCATCTCATACTGTCATCATTCTCCATACTCTTGACATATCAGGATCCAGCCACCGTGGGGAATATAACTCGTGCCTGGAAATGTGTGTGGATTCAGTGCTGATTTTAATGGTGCAGCTTAGTGAAAACAGCTCAACTGAGCAGAGCAACACCTCTGCAGAGGTCACAGAGATATCTTTTGTTCTGGATTAAGTATATTGTACACTTATAGCAGGATCTGGAAAGCTTTGATAGAGTTATCTGTAGGTTAGACACATTAGCCCATTCTTAAACTGCCTTAAACCCCTGTTACTGTTTTTCATCCAAATTATGAGCGGCCTTGCAATAGCTGAGTGACACTTTTCCTCATCTGCCTCTGCAGTTGTTCACGCATGGAAATGGATTTCTTAGAATGCAGAAATCCATAGTGCTGTTATCTCTGACCACAAAGCTGGATGCATCCTTCAAACTTCACAGCAAATGAATACTTAAAAATAGTTTACTGTTTTCACTCTTTAAAGTGTCACAGTGTAATGGTCTGCTACCCAGGGAGATGGGCTGCTCCTTGGGGTGGTGTCTAAGCAAACACTAATACCCACCAATACCCATTAACCCCATGACACCATTAACACACGGTATCTATGAGCAACTGGATGAGGATATTAGAAACTCTGTTCAGAGATACATAAGAGTTTGTGCTTGCCACCGTAGTAATCTACAACGTTCGTGCATAGTGCTGCTGTTGAAAAAAGTGACGAGACTTGGACATGGGAAATTGTATGGACAGAGGTCCACCACCACATCTGCACCAGCAGAGAAACCGTTCATTAGTGACATACTTTAAGAAAAGCATGTTTGATAGAATGGAGTGGATTAGTTCAGCAATACATGCTCAGCAGGGGAGAATTTCGGGTTTTTATCTAAGTAAACAAATGGTTACTCATCTTCTCTTGTAGCAGGTAGTATGATGGGTGTCTTCTGCTGCTGCTGCTGCTGTATAATAATCCTCAGTACATATATTAAAAGAATGTGCACCAAGCTGGTTTGCTTCCTAATTGTGCTTTTTAAGAGGAGTCACTGCGCATAATGGTCCGTTTATAGAATATTCTCAGGTTTTCTATTTGCCAGGGGTGGACACAGGCAGCAGTGAGGGTATAGTTTGTCTAGATGCCAACGTTTCACAGAAGAAAAGCTTCATAAATCACTTCCATGAACTGACAGTGCTGTTAGCAACTCCCTCTGGCGCTGTACAGTGGAGGGGGTTATGTTGAGCACAGCACTCCTCCGCAGGCAGAGGAGTCCTCCTTTCACTTATTTTGCTTTCCTAATAACCTCTAGTGAGGGAAAGCTGGTCCAAGCTGAGGAACCTTTACAAAACACAATAGATGACCAAAAATCTGTAACAGGCCTTTTCAGTGCCTAATGAACAACTAATTGTGCACAACAGCCTGCATCTCTGCTTGAGTCAGCTTGGCATCACTTAACTCCTTCCTAAGCATGATAATGAGCATTCCTTGATGAGTTGTTTGGGGTTTTTTAAGTGTTTTTGAAAAAGAAACAGCTTGGGTGTCTGGACCCGAATTTATATAACTAATGCAGACACACAGACAGTGCACACAAAAGCTTCCTGGTGTCAGATAAGAAGGACATGGGCCATAAATTCTCTGTCCTTAACCTGTAGCCACACAGATGGGTTTGATTACATCAGATCTTGTGTGAAAATTAGCTTCAGCTTGTGGCTAAGTGGAGGGAGCATCTGTAGAAACTAGTTCAGGAGATGAAGGCTATTTTTAAGCCTCTTGTATACAAACCAAAATCTTCATCTATAGCAAGGTGGCATAGTTGACTTAAGGTGCTGATTGCACACACAGAGGGGTAAGGAAAACATTTAGCTCTGCACAGCCACCTTGTATGGGGTTGCTTGTAGATGTGGCACTTCTCATTGCTTCTGCTTAGTGTTTTAATCTGCTTCAACCCATTGCTGTGCCAACTGTTGCATGGCATGAAGTGTTTCTCTACTGACTATCGGTCAAGGAATTTAACTGAGATGAAAGTGCTCATCTTATCTTACATGCTGCTGTTCTTTCCTGTGCTGATGTATAAAGAGAAGTTGGTGTAGCCTGGGCCTTTCTACCAGCCATGGTGCAGAAAGCCAGGAGAGGTTCCCCACTCCAGGCACAGATGACTGTAGCATTTGCACCCAACTGCCATATGGGCCTGTCTGCCCCACCTCCCCAGAGCTGTGAGCCCTAATTTAGGTCCATAAATGTGCTCTCATGCTGTATGTGTATTTCAGGGAGCTGGAGCCACCAGAACTTCCCTACCAGGCACCAGCTCTCAGAGGATGACATGCATGTCACTGTCTGAGGCTGGTAGGGGAAAACCGTCCGTGCTGCCTCACTTGCTTCTCTCTTTGTCCCCAAAATGCATCTGTCACATCTGGGATTCAGCCAGTGAATTCAGATGTGAATGCCCTTGGTCTTGCCAGGGTGGGCAATGGGGTGCAGAGGCAGAGCTGGCCACCACCGAGCCACTGAGCACCTTGGGCAGCTCTTTGACTTCTTGCATGGAACGTTTGCCTTGCTCACCACTGCCCAGGGTACTTCTGCTCTTGGAGGGGAAACTTTCTATAAAACCAAATATGCTGGTGAGAGAGAAAAGCAACTCGCAGCAACTTCATCCTTTCAGCATCGCCAGCCTCCAGCAGCCACCCTGGAAAAAGAAAAGGAGAGATGCTGCTTCCTTCCTCAGAAAGCATCATTTCACAGACATCCAAGCTTTATTCTGCCTTTTGTCCTTATTTCTGCTTTCCCCAGAATAAGCAGACAGAGCTATCTTCCATTTAATATTTGGCATGTGCAGATTTATACAGACTCAGTTTCTGCTTTTCTGAAACTCCCCAGTTAGCCAGTTCAACTCCCCTGTACTTGAACATTTGCTTTCAATAAGAAAAAATGTTGATTAAATCAGTGGCCTGGCCAAATCTAGTAAGTTTTTTCTGGCAATACCTTTAATGAGTCCCATTTATTAATTTTTTTTCCCTTTACCTTACTCGTGTAACAAATTTCCAGATATTAACGTCAAGAAAGGCAATATTTGGCCTGTCATATGAGAAAAGTAAAAACAAACCAGCACACTTCTTTTTGTAGTCCTGGATCTCATGCTCTCTTAACACCTATGAAAGGAGCATTTTGTAAAGTATAAATTTGGAGCTAAGTGTTAAAGCATGCTGGCTTATATACGATTATGCATGAGCATGTATGTATGTGCTTATATATACACATGCATGTTGTTATGTATATATTGTAATCAAGCAACCACTGACCTATGCAGTCTTTTTATTTTTGGCAGGTCTTTACTTGCCTGGCCTGCCCCTCCCCAACCCCCCTGGGGACTGTTCTTTAATGTAATTATGTTAAATTAACGTTCTTTTTGTGGTATTCAAAAAAAAAAAAAAAGTCATCAATTTTTAAACATTTGTATATTATGAGCCTGTAGTTTTTGGCTTCATATTAAAATGACATTTGATTGTGTTTTTAAAATATTATGGCTAGATAAACCAATTACACCAGAAAATCCAGAAGAAACAAACAATAATAATAAACATCAGCTGCCACCTCAGTCCAAGTCCACGTATTATGCTTTTAGACTTTATTATTTCAAGTGGATGTGTAATTGCAGAAACGTGGAGGTAGATGCCAGTGAAAATCCATTGGTCATGGGCATTTGTCCTGGGAGTGTACGTTTCCCAGGGAATGCAGGGTGGTGGGAGGGTCCCTGCTGGGAGGAGGTTTAGGATCTCTGAGGGGCTCGTGCAGGTTGCTGTGCACGTTGGCCCAGAAGAGGAAGGTGTCACTATTGTGACAGCAAGAAGGACAGCACACATCTCCCGATGGGTTCCATTTTGGCTCTGGTGGGACCACCCGCCATGCTAAGAAGGTGGTCAAGTTTCCATCATGGCTCTGCTCTTAACTTCTCAGGTAGAGCCAGCAGCAGTGTCAATTAGTTCCACTTCTGGTTCTGGTTTTGTGATACTTGCCTCCGTTAATGGAAACCGGACTCACACTATCAATTTATTTCTCATTCTGTGGGCCACCAGCTGGTAATGATATGAGTCTTGTTTACTGCTGACCTTGGCTGGATGTGAGAGTGACTTAGATGTAAATGGTTCCATCTCCCATTCTCAGACCCTTGAGCCTTTATTTCCTTCTGCCTTACCAAGCAACACACTGGTTTTAATAAAATATATTGCCATCACTTTGAATATTTACATGCTTGAACCGTTTAAAAAAAATCTATTCACATTAGTCTGGTTAGGCAAAAATAGCCCAAAGACAGCACCCACTGCCAACATTTTCTTTGGTTACAGCTACCGAAATTTCCCATTTCATTCTATGGCCGAATCGCAAGAGAGTTATTACTTATTAATTGTGAGCGTAGTGCCATTAAGACTGCCAAGTAACAGTATAGCCAATATAACTCCTACTCACTTTATAAAGACAAACATTAAAGTCATCACTTACTTTGTGGCTAAAAAAAGGGAAAAATGCAGGAGCATACCAGAAGAACCTCAGACATCGAGCCCTTTGGCACTTGCCCCAAAATGCCGCGTTGCTGTAAATGCCGTCAGCTGCCAAATCCACCTTGTTACTGTGGATCCTGACGTCCTGGGTGTCCGAGGGTGGCAGTGTCTGTGTGTGCCGAAGCTAAAATGCTGCTGTGGAGAAACTGCCTGCGACTAAGGATATGTGAAGATACACCTCTGGTCTCATGCTTCCAGACTTTTGTTTATTCCTTTTATCTAAAGCTCCACTTAAAGCCATAGTGGAGCAACTTGCTTTTGTGGACCCGTGTCATAGGTTATTCTAATGTTTTAAAATCATAATTCTCTTAAATTTTTCCCCTATGTGGGAAATGGATATTTGGAAAACTCATTCCAGTTGCAGGTAAAACCAAATGTTGCATTGGAATTTCCCATGGGACAGAAAGTTTCCTGTTCAAGAGGCTCTAGGCAATATGCAGCACTACATGGTGGTTAAAGAGGAAAAGGCAAGCTTTCCTCAGGAACTGGTTCCCAAGGTACATGTAGCTGGGCTCTAAGACTCTGCTAGACAGTAGCTCATCATCATGATACTGGTTTGCAATGACATAAACACAATACTGGTTTGCTGGAGGATTTTCCCCTGCTCCCCATCCACATGTTTCCTGGAAGGGACAGAGAATCTGTAGTGATTTACTGGCGTTAGCCTGTCATTTTGAATTTAATAGGCTGAGACATCAGTGTGGATGCTTTGGGTGGCCTTCTGAGATGTGCACAGCACAGTCCTTCCAGCAGGATGAATAACAGCCCCTTTAGCAGAGGGTGATGCAGCAGTATACTCTGCTGTCTGCTTAGCCTTGGAAAAACGCTTCTGCAAGAAACAGGCCCTGAAACAGGGCATGCAAATGTCTTACCAGTATCAAGATGAGCCTTTCCTTTATCGGCGTGCATTTTTCACGCATTCAAAGTACTTGATCATTTCTCAACTTAAAGATTTTTCTGTATATTAATTAAAGGATGCAAGTTTTTTCCTCATTTATCTCATTATAACTTTTTATCAAGTGACCATCAGTGAATTGTTGTGTGTACATATTTTCTTTAAGCTTCAGTAAAATCTACTCACACACATTAACAGTATACACACAGGCATGAATCACTATTAAACCTTGCTCAGGGGAAGGAGTTTATGGGGTCCCAGCTGTAAAGGGCTCAATGCTAAGATGCAAGGTCTTGTTCTTATGGAGCCACCTGTGAGTTTCTGAACCAAAAGGGCTGCCTTTGCTCATCAAGCCAGTAAAATATACTCCTGTTCTTGCTGGTGTGAGGGTTTTGAGAATCTCAGTCACAATGATGTAATGAGTTGCAATGCACAGAGTGCAGTACTGTCTCCGGCTCCCCCATACTGAGCAAGGTGAGCTCTTGCCGGCTGACTCCACATGAACCAGATGCTGGATGGAGCCCTTGGGAGGAGAGGGATGGAGAGCTGCAGTGGTCGCCTAACAGCACAGATGCTGTTGGTGCAAACACATAAAGCTTCGTTGTTTAACTGACAGTGGTTTAGCTGGGAAAGGATTCAGTCAGCCTGCCCTTAAAATGCAGGGGTCTGTGGTTGGAAATAAAGAAGCCAGGTTTAGTCATGCTGTTTGCACAGTGGGCTCTGGGGATAACATCCACAGCCACCTCAGCACAAGAGCACACAGCCCGGAGCAGTGCTGCTTGGACAGACAGCCTTTATTCCTCCAAATCCCCCAAGACAACGGCATGACCAGCTGGAAGTGGTCACTTCCATGCTTTTGCTTTTCTTCTCCCTCAGCCCTGAGTGGCCCCTTAATGCTTCTCTGGTAGCACAAACTGCCATAAAAAAAACCCCAAAACCAACCAACCAAACAAAAAAACTTATTTAAAAAAGGATGACTGGGAAATTCCCTGGACTTAGAGGAAAATGATGTCTGAATGCAGATTTCAGCCCAGTGGGCACCCTGCCCACATAAATGTCTCCTCAACAGATTGGTGCAATGGGCTGCTTTGCTTGGACAGGCAAGTATGTATATTATACAACTGGCAAAATGGGATCCACAATTCATTTTTAAAACACATTTAATAACATGCTGTATGATGAAAAAGTAGCAGTTACATGAAATACCCAGATTGCCAGTACCAAATGAATACTTCCACTAGATTTTAATAACGTTCTATGGGACAGTAACTTCACAGATGACTTTTCAAAGTGTTGATTAAAAAAAAAGAAAAGATGAAAGACACAAAGGAATGGCCATTAATTGGCAATGACACTTATTAATCCTGTCTTAGAGCAATGTCTCCCTGCCCTGGCCTAGGGCAGGTTGCCAGCAGGGGCTTGTTCCTCCATGTCTGTGGCCCACTGATGGAAGCAACTGAAATTCAGCAACTGCCTTTACCACTCACCTACAAGCCTGAAACAGGGGAAGCAGTGAGATGGCCGATCAATGGCTAGGATGGGGCATCTCTCCAGAGGTATTTGCTTCAGCTGCTTGAGAAAGATTTTGGAGCAGAAGGATAAGGCTTTTTAAAATATAGGCCATATATAAATATTTACATGGAGCTATGTAAGGGGTGCTATAAAAGGGATAATTTTTCAGTGGGTTTTTGAAAATAAATCTGCAGGTTGTATAGTTTGTAAGCCGCCCTGTGTTAAACCTTTCAGGGTTTGTGCGTGCGTGTGCGTACTTCTCAGACAAGCTATTAAAAAGAGAGACTAGTGATGCAAACTTGTTGTTCAAAAGAAACATTATGTGATTAAATAAAAGAAACAAAATCAGAACCCGACTTCCCTAGGCCAAGGAAAATGGTGATATGCTTACAGCATGTATGATGCTGTTATTGTCATATCCATAATGGAAGGATCCTCTTCATCAAATCCATTAAAATAAGGCCCATTTGCTTAATGAGCCTTCCCTTCTTTCCAGGTCAGAGGGAAGTGGGGAGAACTCTGTTCAGCAGAGAGCAATGCCATTTCCACAGAGGCAGCAGTTTTTTGTGGGGAAGATGAAAAATTAATGTTTAGAGAAATGTGTCCTTGTAAATGTATGCATAAGTCATCAAAGAAACTTCAGACTTACTTACTTTTTGCTGAAAAGTGTTCCACCTAATGATAATGTAGCATATCTGAGTAGAAAATTTTGTTAGATGACTTCAAACACTCATGTGGAAATCCTTCTCCATTGCAGAGCAGTAAGTGTAAAACCTTATCACTTCAGGCTTTATGGTGGCCCGCGGTTCTCCTCCAGGCAGAGGGGTAGTGAGGAGAGAGGACATGAAGAGGAATGAAGAATGGGGAGAGAGCCTGTTCTGTTTGCTGGTGAGAGAGGAAAGTGATACAGGTATCATCTTGATACCTGTTAGGCTGCCTAAAGCCTGATTGCTATTTAGAGTCATCAGAAGAGAATAAAAAGTCACATCTGTCAGGTAGTTATAAGGGATGAACTGCTCTAGTCCATGATTTGTTAAAGAATAGCAGCAGAAGTATAGATAAATAACTGACATCTAACATTGAAATGCTACAAGCTAAAACTAAATACAAATTTGAAGGTCTGGGTTGCACTTATTTTAAGTAGCATGCTATAACATTTCTTGAAGGCCTTGTATATGACTGAATTTTATTTTAACTGTAATGCATAAGGCAAGATTTAATGGCTGGCTTACAAGAACTAATAAGCATCTAAAGGAAGCTATCTTAAAATGTCAGTATGAGCCTGGCTGAAAAGAAATGCCTCGTCCCCAGCCATCTGTTACACACTGGACTTTAACAGACGCACAAGTGCTTTTACCTGGAAGCCATCTGCACAAATATTGATTGAATAATTGCATAAAACTCCGAATTAGTAATTTACCAGTTGACGAGGTGATAGTGCACAGTGTAGGTCTGAGTTCCCTGGCATTTCTACTGCAGCTAAAACAACATCGATGTGCATTTCTTTTGCTGTTAGCATTATTGCAAAAAGAAACACTGGAATCAAGTCCAACATAACCTATTGAGGGAGTCTGTAAAATATTTTCCTATTAACATCAGAATAAAAAATAATGTGGTATTCCAGAAAATTGAATGGCACTTACATTCCATAATCTTCATCAGATCAGTTTGCATGGGGTTTTGTTTTTCTTTTGCCTGGTTTGAGGCTGTTTACATTAATTCCATTCACTTTTATTTTAATTAGTTTAAAATTCTAGGGACTCAACATCATCATGGTGTTTAAAAGACTGGGTTTCAGCAGCCATCAGCCGCAGTTTTTTCATCCCTCAACTATTTAAGAGATGCAAACTTTTTTTTTTTTTTTAATTATTATTTTTCCTCCCTTCAGACACTGACCTTGCCGTGGTGACTCATGCCTCCATGACCCCAGGCTGGCAGGCCTGCAGCAAACAGCTGCTGGGGGAGCAGCAGCAGAAGGTGCACCCACCACAGCACATCTCTCCACCAGCCCTCCCCAGCTGGCAGCACCCTCACCATAGAAATGGATTTTTCCAGAGATGAACTAACCCATTGTGGAGCCACAATATTTTCCAGTTTCATCCCTTAGTGGGACAGGTTTTGAGGTAGTATTAGAGATAGTTTTTGTTCAAGCCTCTTGACATTGATTCTTACCTGAGTTTCTCAAGACTTTGACTAATTAAAAAAACTTATCTAATCTAAGAGTAGAAGATAACTAGGACTCCACTATTAACAAAATAGGGAGAAAGAATAAGACTTTTTTTAATATACCTTTTGGTGAAGTGATTAAGTGAACAGCCTGGTTGAAGAAGCATGAAAAGGCCCAACAAAGCTTTTTTAAGAGCAGAGATTGGGTGCCCAGTCCAAGGAAATTGTCTCCAAAGATCATGCT
>JANIJG010003385.1:120747-132505 GCA_024611175.1 Megaceryle torquata
GGAAATTGTCTCCAAAGATCATGCTGTAGAAAAAACTTCATACAAAAAAAAAAAAAAAAAAAAAAATCTGCAAATGAAGACTCATTTAGTCCCGAAAGTCTGCAGGTCCAATCTTAGACCCCAAAACTGAGGCTAAGGCAGGGGCAGGAGGCACAGCTGAGACACTGCACTCCCCTGCTCCACCAAGAGTTGGAGTTAAAAGAAAAATGGTTCCATCTGCACTGATGGTCCTGCCCCTTTGGCATTGCCCTCACGTCATACTTCATTTTCAAAAGAGCAAGTTCTGATCAACAGAGGTGGCTTAGGCAACAGCACCAGTCACAGGTGCTCAGATGTGTCCCTTCCTCCCTGCTGGGGTGGTGGGACCTGGGAAGCCTGGGGCACACATAGCTCTGGCCTGTGGTTGCACAAGGTATTTGAAACACAGCAAGAGCCCTGTAAAATTGTTCTAGGTATTGGCATCCCAAGGGTTCTTTGGCTCAGCCTGCAGTGTTAGGAGATGTGGTACATAAGCCTCACATCTGCAATGGGCATCTCCACTTCTCCCAGAGCAAAGGTAGAGGCTTAGACCTGGCAAGCACAGATTTATTTTGCAGCACAACTTTCCTGGTTTGAGTGTTTGGGGGCTGCAGCCCTAAATACTGGCAAAGAAAATGTGAAACCCAGCAGGGACAAAACTCCTAACTAGTATGACCAGACCCCTGAATCCATCCTGAGCATGTGCATGCAGGAGCAGCCACCCACAGCTTGTGAGCACTATTTTAGATGTTGTACCTCCCTCCAGTCCAGCATGGGTTGAATTCTATGGGTTGCTTTATGGCTTATTTATAGAGCTGGAATCAGAGCAAGGAGACTGCACCATGGGACTGGTAAGGTCAGAGAGTTAATGAAGTACCAAGCAGAGAAGACACAGGGGAGACACGACTACCTGGAAAAGCTTGTAGCCCAAAGGAGTGCAACAAACTCTTCTCTGTGTCCACTGCAGATCATACACAAAAGGATGGGCTGTCACCTCAGCAGTAGTGACTTAAGAAAAGAATTTTACCAGAAAGGGTAGTGAGTCACACAAAAATTGCTCAGTAAATTTGTTCAGCCCTGAGCACCAAGGGATTTAGATAAAAGTTGAATACATTAGGTATAGGTGACCCTGAATGGGATGGGGAAGGGCCTCCAAATGCCCTCCCAGCAGACTTGCAGTGCTGGATGTAACCCCATTGCACTTGGGCCTGCCACCCTTCTTGCATGGGAATAGAACATCTGTCCTTCTGTCACTGTTCTATAGCTGAACACATATTAAATGAATGCATATGCATATATACGTAGCATCTGTCTCAGAGTTCGGTTATAAGACAGTCTGCCAACTTAAAGCTTCCAAACTATTCATGAAGGAAATCTCTTGAAGTATGAAGTGAAAAGAAATCTCATTTGCATGTGCCATGGTTCACACTCTGTCGGCTGGAATAGCACTGATTTTTAAGGTTTAAAGGTATAATGTTTATGATGCTTATGTCACACTGTGGCTTTGTTTAATAGGAAATAAAATGATCTGAGGAACGAAACAGGAAAAAAAAAAACAACAAACCAACCACCCAAAGGATCAGTTCAAGTGAAGACTTAGGAAAACATTGTCATTTTATGAATTATTCCAGTGCTGTGCTCACAGATGACAGAAAGAAACTCTATCTGCTCTTTATACAAACACCAGGGGAAACTGGAATCTGACCTTGGCTCAGCCCTGTTTCACCATTTGCCTCCTTTGGGAATTTGGATCAGCCCAGTGTTATCTGCTGAACAATGCTCCTGTGTCAGCTCCCTGGCCCAGGCATGAGTGGTGTTCTCTCCTTTGGATAGGAGAGAATGGGGAGCTTATTTTGAGGAGAAATGAGCTGTTCCAAGGACAACCAGCCACCCAAATTAAATTAACCATTAGCCTAGAAATAGGACTGCACATGATGCCGACATGCAGCACTGGAGTCGTTCATTCTGGGGAAAAAAAAAAAAAACAACAAACCAACAAAAAAATTCTTCACTGTGAGAGTGACAGAGCCTAGAACAAGCTTCCCAGAGGGGCGGTGGAGTCTTCTTAGTCTCCTTCTCTAAAGACTTTCAAGACCCTCCTGGATCTGTTCATGTGTGGCCTGCCCTGTGTGATCCTATGCTGGCGGGGGGGATGGACTGGATGTTCTCCAGAGGTCCCTTCCAACCCCTACCATTCTGTGTTATTCTATGATTCCCTACAAAGCTCTCCTTGGTGCTGCAGGGCATTTGCATCAAGATGAACCTGGGGCTCCAGTAGTTCAAGCAGCAAAACTGTGAGGAGTTGCTTCAAGGAGGAAACCTGAATATCCTGGGGAGCACATGAAGATGCAGTGGTGAAGAAAGGAGGTATCAGGATGGAGTTCAAGGTGGATCTGAGGTTCACTCACCTGGAGGGCTGTCAGAGAGATATACCAGGGCTGAATGTTTTTTCTACTTAACCACAATATGAAGCAGAAGCCTGGCTGCTGGGAGCAAAGCCTTCTAGGTTCTGCTTACCCCAGGAGCCCCATGCAAGGCCCAAATGTAGCTTTTCCAGATTTTCACAGGTCTTCTATGATCAAAGTCCCATTTCCACTTGTAATTACTATGTTATACAGCTCTTCAGGAGCAATAATCTTTCAGCCCCGGTTCAATGATGCTCTAAATTTGTATCAGTGACAACAACTGCATTTATCCATATTGAAAAGTGCAATTATAAGCATCTGAGGTTCACCAAGCCATGAGAAGGCAAATGTTCACCTACATTGCTTGACTGTAAAATGTTTCACATGATGCATTTTCAATAAAAAATTTTTTAGTGAAAACACATGACTTACGGTTTTTTTGGGTTAATGGATGCAGTGAAATATTTCATTAACTTACCTCTTTAGGTCTCTTTTCAGGAAATCCCTGTAGATGGTCACATTAGGAGGGCTTTCTCTTGAGTTGAAATTACAAGACAAAAACCCCACAATTACCTGTAATCATCATCTTAAAAATTAATAAATAACAAATCGAGCCAAGTTCATGGAAATGATCTTAATATGTGATATGACACACACTGCCATTCACTGGAATGGTTAAATGTTAGCAGTCACTGATGACTGACCTCACTGTTGCAGAGCAAGGAGCTCAAGGTGAAAGGCTCCCAGGGGAGGAAGGTGACTCTAGCAGCCAAAGTGCCCTAAGTTTTCCAGTAACCCAGGGTGAGCCTGACTTTAGAAGAAATGCTCTTTCAGAAAAGAAGATGACATCCAGAGTCAAAATTCATGTAATTTTGCTCATGGCTTGTCCTACAGAGCCTGTGGAAACTTAAAGTTTCCGTTGTGCTCAGCAGTGCAGTTCCAGTCCCCAACAGATGTTTGCAGCCCTCAAAGGATACACAGTAGGAAACCACGACAAATGCTGCCCTGAAATGATGGTTTTCCCCAAGCTCATTTTTCACTGCTGCCTCTCCTGCAGGGAGGAAGCCTCCGAGGGGAAGAGCACTGACTTGCAAAAGCAAAAGCTGCTTAGGCAGGGCCCAATAAGTCTTATTCCCACTTATATTAATGAATCTGTCAGTGTGTCCTCCATGTCACAGCCTCCTTTAGTGCCCTGGGGCACTGTGCCTGGGGAAATGCCCACAACAGCCTCTTCTGCTTACAGCTTCCCTATGGAAAAGCTCACCTGGGACCACAGGAGACATGTTTGTTGGTCTGTGGTGCAGCCTGATACCTGTCCCTTTGATCCAGTAATAAGTACCTGTTTGTCAAGAGCAATCCACCTCTGATCAGATTATTTACATGCAAGAAACACTGAATCCACAAAGCAGTAGCTAAAGGTGATGCTCTAATAGCTACCGTAGCTGCCTTCTAACAGGGCTCAAGTCACCAGAGAATGTCGACTAATTTGCTGTAATTCATTTATTATGTTTAGTCTGAGCAACATCATTTCAGTCCAATAGACATCTGAGAAATCCCCTGTCAGTGTGAAGTGGGATAGGGCTGCAGCAGTGCCTGAGGTGCCCCTGGCCAGGGGATGCAGGGCCTTGCTGACTTCCCCCAGGCAGAGCACAGTTCTCCTCTGTGGCACCCCCAGAGTGTTGCAGCCAGGTCACTGCCCCCACCCTTGCTGCTCTCAGAAGTCTTCACTGCCTTGTCTTTTATTCTTGTATTTTTAAAATTATTTTATTTGTTCTATTTTTTTCTTTTTTACACAACCAGAATAATAAATAAATATCTGAAAGCCAGTGGCAACTTCTAAGCAAATAAGTCAGATCAGTTTAGGTCTTGAAATATCCTACCCTGAGTCCATCTGAGCTATTGCATGGCCTGCATATACCACTTCTTGAGCTATACAGCTGATTTGCACGTGAGTGCTCACTGCTTATCTCCCTCTGAATGCAGTTGATAATGGCTTTAAATATTGTTGTCACAGTTTCTGGACAACCAGGAAGATCTGGACTCCAGCAGTGAGGAATGTCCTTCTGAAGAGACAGTTGACTTAAGAAATACAAGATACCACATCCCCATCTAATTTATTTTGAAGTATGTACATTCCTGCACAAGAATATTAGATGGCAAAAGCAATGAGAGCTTAATAGTTCACAGATAATGCACATATACCCATACACTTTGTGAACTCCAGCAGACAGCTGTATCCCAGTCCCTAGCTTACGCCCCACACTCTTTGCTGGCCTCAGATATTGTTCTAAGTGTGTAAAAATGCTAAGTCCTACAGCCACTCCCCTCTCCCTTTGGCCTTGGCAACTTTGCAGTGTGAAATGAAACCCATCTGAAGTATTGGCCAAGCTGCTTTTTTTTTCAACGCTAGGGCTCAGATGTCTGTTGACAGCAGATGCTTGAGTTAAAAGCAATTGATTGCCTTTATCAGTTAAATGAACTTACTGCTGGGTGGGATCAAAAATAACCCATTATTATTTCTATTCCTAATTTCTATTCTGCTATTTACTCGGATTTCTTATTTGGCTACATCATATAAGGGCAAACCCTATTCTTTTGTGCCTCAGACATACAAAATTATCAGCAATGATGTTATGAGTAGAAAGCTTGATCCTAGAGTTTTACTTGCACAGAGTTTAGAGAATCAGTGTGTGTTTGAAACACTTTTACTATCTGAAAAAAGCTACTTGAAACCTAAGTTTACATGCATTTACAATGGTTTTCTATAGGCTTACCTCCACTGAACTCAGTGATGCCCTTTCATAAATTCAAGACTCAGCCCATTAGGTCCGCAGGGACACACGTAAATCTGAAAGACACCATATAAGCACATCAAGGCTTTTTTGGGGTTTGGTTTGTTTGTTGGGATTTTTTTTTAATGTTTTGTCATCCACAGTGGCAATCAGAAAATCTACAAGCAATGACTACCCTGTTCAAACACATAGCAGTGATGGCTTACACATGTCTGGTAAGATCTTAAGTCTTACAGCTGCCTCCTCAAAAGCAGGTCCCAGTGACATCTACTCAGAAGAAATACAACCTTCCCATCCTCCAGAAGTCCCAGCTGTTTCCTACAACTCCCAGAGACATTACCTTGGTGAGAAGGAGCATACACAGTCCTTGTCCTGAATCTTGTCACAATTCCTGGGAGACCAGTGATGCTAACACAGAAACAACCAAGCTTCCTTCCCTCCCAACACACTGGTTCTAATAATCACGTTAATTACAACTTTATTTAACATTATTCTAAATCCAAGAAGGTAATAATACCTAAAAAAAAAAAATCCAACTAAGATTTCAAAACATAGCCCTGCTGACACCAATCAAGCTGACAGAAGAGGGCATAAAAAAACCAAGCCAAACCAAACCAAACCAAACCAAACCAAACCAAACCAAACCAAACCAAACCAAACCACACCACACTACCTCTGAAAGCTATGGTAATATACAAAAAAAAAAAGAAATTGTAAAACACTATCTCCAGACAATACTACTTAGTTTAAAAAAACCCAAAATGTCTGTATCACACAGGGTGCTGAGGTGTCAAGCCATCCAATCCTGCCCTCTGCATCAGAACAGGTTTCTCTGCCAAGCATGAAGGTCTAAGATCCTCTCTGGGTCTGACCCTGAGCAGTGTCATTAAGCAAGTTGCCTTCTGAGCAAGCAGAAATTTTGCTTAAGTGAAGACTAGATTTGGGCCAAAGCTTCCATGGCCATTTTCAGATTGCTTTTGAACTTTGTGCTGTAGGTGCAGAGGAAATTATAAAGGATTTGGAGGCTCCTATGCATAAATAAACACCAAAGATGCTATGCAAACCATGTAAAACCCTTCAGCAATGCTTACAAAAAGTCCAGCCCCTTCCATCCCTTCAGCAGCCCTTTACATCTTTGGCTTCAAATCTTAAAACCCATCTCCACTCCTGGCATCCCTTTCTGTCAACAGAGCTCCAAGGGAAGAACTTCAGGATCGGAATCCAAATTTCAGACAAAGATATGCACCTTTGGTCCCTCTCTTGAGGGGGAAAAGACACATGGATTATTTTCAGAGCAGACATTTCAAAACCTCAGAAAAACTGGGGTTTATGCTCAGTGTTCAATACTTAGAGGTAGAAAAGGTCTGTGCAGCAACATTTTATAGTAGCCATTTTTATTCTACATCTGGTTATAATTACTTTTATGGGAAGAATATACATGGTTCACACACTTTCAGCATCTTTGTAAGCTTCGTTCATAGTCTATAAACAAATATAAAACTTCCAAGCTGGCTCTGTACATTTTTCTGGCAAAAATCAGAGATCAATATTCCCATTTCATTCCTTGGACAAAAAGGATGTTATGAAATGAGGAGATTCACCATCCTTAGTGCACATAAAGTTAAGCTATTAGAAAGACAACTGCTGTTCTTTTGGGTTTTTTTTTTTTAAAAGCAGACAATGCACAAAATATTTTCCTATGCTATTTCTTTGATTCAGTATTTAATCTGGACACAGGCTGTATTTGTCAATGAATACAGAGACTCTAGGCTGACTTTCACAGATCTGAATGCACAAGCCTAAGAAGGACGTTCCAGCAAGGAAGGGAGTAAGCAAACATGGGCTTGCAGGCAGAGGTTTTTCTGGGCCAAAGATTAAAACAACTGTGACTGGAAATATGACTAAGAAAATGGGGTATCATCACCAACTTTGAAATGTAATAGTAAGAATTTGATGCTGTCATGCAGTTAATTTTTCATAAAATTCCTCCTTTTGTGAATATCTGGCAGGCTGAAGAGAAACTTGGGGATTCTAAGTGTGGTTTCCAGTCATTTATTAAGTGCCTTTGCTCAGGTGATGTCTAGAGCTGGATCATTTCTTACGTCCTCAAGAATGGATGGAACTTATTTGTTGCCAGTAATAATAAATGGATGGGTTTGGTAGCTCATAAAAATAAAATTGTGTCTGGAGAGGAATGGTGAAGCCGCCTGACAAATCTTTTGAACAGCACAATGAACATCGGCTCAAGTACTAAAATGATTTCCCCAGACAGCAAGACAATAAAGGAAATTTTAAGTGGAATATTAGGAAAAATGTCCTAATGGTGAGGTCTACTACTCTGTGGCATATCCACCCCAGGGAAATAATAGAGGGAAGCCTAATTGCTTGAGTGATTTAAAACTGGATTGAGGAAAACACTGGAAAATACACTGTGAATGAAGAACTACCTTCTACTGGCAGATCTCTGATTTCTGTCATTCATCAAAAAGCCACCACCAGCATCATTTGGGGAGTGATGCATCGCTGTGGTTCAGGTGCCAAGGCTTCACAATGTCAGATCAGTCACATCTGAAAGCAACTCAGAAGGCGTAAGGGCCTTGTTTGATACACATCAACTTGTTGCACTGAGATTGTAGGAGTTGTTCTGGACCTGAGACCAGACCCTGAACCTTGCAACTTGGTGACAGGTAGCGTGTAGCATTCATGAGCCTCAACACACACACTGGTCACCTTCCACCTCACCCAGCCAGGTACCACGTGCATGGCATGACAGCAAGATGTTTGGAGCCTCGTGGTCGGAGTTGTTCAAGGACTGACATGCCTTTTGCTTCTTTTGGATTCCAGGATTTCTGTCTGAGCTTTGATTTGCTTTTAGGCTTTCTAACTGTGTCTGGAGCCAAAGGACTTGTACAACTGTTCATCTTATGCATCAGATGAGGACACCTTTCCCAGGTGTTAATTAAAACCTAATGCTAGCTGGAGCTTCCAATTGAAAATGCCCTACCTATGACTGCCCTGAACCTTGAGGGGTCCTGTGCTGCAAGAGGGAGGGGGTTTCCTGGCTAGCAAAGAGATGAGCTCCCTGGGAACACTGGGAAAGAGCAAAGATCACAAAGGTAATGTGCTTCCAGGTGGAAAATTTGGGGTTGGGTGGAGATGCTCAGACTGGGAAGCAAACTGTCTAGGCAAGCCATGGGTACTGCTGTGGCTGTCCTACACTGACCTGATAGAACAGGCAACGGCTATTACTGAGGAAAGCAAGGGAGGAAGGGGAAAAACCATATCGAGCAAGTCCAGAAACCCTACTGCTCAATTAAAAGAAAGCATGTTAAAACTGTGACACCCAATCACATTATTGCTTTTACAGACAGCCTCTATAGCTGGTGCAAACCTGGTTCTGTCTGCTTCTCTGCAGAATAAAAATCAAGAATGAGAAAGACAGACACATTTTATTCTGAAAGTTTCAAGACTGACAATCGGGTTCGGGGGCTCTGCTGGTTTCCAATCTGCTCGTTAGTTCTCTGCACCATCTCTGTGACCCATCACTGTCACCCTGAACAGCGGTGCCTTCAGTCTGCAGAAAGTGCCTTGGGGTTTTCACTGGCGAAAATGAAGGAAGCACAAAAATATTTTCAATCAGTACTGGAACAAACTTCACATTGCACAGCTGCAGTGTAAGTGCCATCCCCCAGAGACCCTCTAGAATTTGATGAAGGTATATGGAAACTTGACTCATATTTTATGAACATTTGTTTTCGTGATACATTTTTAAAGGGGCAGCACCTATTTCCATCATGTGGAAGAAACGAAGGCTGTTATTTTGACAGGAGCAATGTGTTTCTAAGGTGCAGCAGTTTTTGATGGGAGCTGAAGAAGGCACACAGGACCTGTGACATTAGCTGCTGCAAGGGACTCTGTGTTTGGTGGGAGAAGCACCATAAACCATGGTAGAAATGTCATTGATTTAATTTTTTATTTTTAGAGAAAAGTAAAATTAGGAGTAGCAGAAGAGCTTTAAAGAAGGAGGCAGGGGAGCATTCTGTGCCCACTGGCAAAAGTCCACCCGAAAAGCTGTGATGTGCTCTGGGACAGAAAAATAGCATGCAAGAGACAGGTCTCGCCTGTCTGTCTGTCAGCCTTTGGGCTGACATCTTACAAGGGTAGGGGGGAAATAAATTAATAAATGGGCAAACACATAAAAGCACACCAGGTTAACTAATGGCAATAATAGCAACTAATAGCTGTTTGTAGAAAGATGGTTATTATGTGGAAGACATACTTTATTAAAGCATCATTATTGCAGTAGGAACCCTCCCCATCTGTTTTTATGTAAATAATTTCAAATTGTATGATTTATGTAACGGATTTTGTTTGAATTAGTTTTCACCAGTGAGATGAGGATAAAGATTTTCTATTTTACACAGCTGGTTTTACTTCTTCTTAGCATCTGATACTTTTATGAGTTCTATAGAAATTCCTTTACTGCAGGAGATTTATTACTTATAGTAATCTTGCATGGTGTGAATTTCTTATAGCCCATTCATTTGCTCCTTCATGTGACTATTCTAGACTGAAGATAGAATGAAAATGAGGAGATCTAAATCTGGTAACTATTATGGGGTGGTTTGTCAGGGGTCATGCCTGCTTTCTCATTAACAGCATCCAACATTTTATGCACATTGTTAAAAAATTAACTAACTAATTAATTCAAACAAAGCAGCAGAACCGAATTATTTTGTGCATCAAAATCCCTCAGAGATGATGAAAATGATGATGTTCCAGAGACAAAAACTGTTTTTATCATATAGCCAGGCAAGGCCCCCTAAACACACAGGTGCTAACACAAATAATAGATAACGATAAAAATTGCAGAGGCAATTTTGGAAAATGCATTGATGCTGAACACAATGCTGCATGGGTCTACCTGAGAAACTGTTTGAGTACAGCAAAATTTTATTAGGTGATAGAACCAAAGGCAAATTTGCTTTGATTTCCTGGGTTATTTGGGTCCAAAGGAGAGACGATGGGAGGAAGAGAATTAGGTACATTCAGATCACTTTCTTTCAGTGACTGCAGAATGAAACCTTTTGATGCTTTTGTTTTGAAACAACATTACTTTTTGAAATATTATTCGATTTAAAGAATAAAAGTAGAAGTGATCAGAAGAGCAATTAAAACATCTTTGCCACAGTATGTGATGTTCCATACAGATGAAGACACGTGCAGACAGACTGTGACATCCAATCACTTCCTTGATGGAGTAGCTCTTTGCGCATCCCTGTGGGGGGGATCAGAGTTTACTGACAGAAGTAGTAGAGATTCAAGCTGCATATACTGCTGCTTCTTTGTATTACTTTGAATTGCTGTCCCTCCCTCTGGAGGTATACCCCCCACAAGATTTTATTGCCTGCCTTAAGAGTCTATTTGGTATATATTAAAATAATAGCATTTGTAAACAAAGTGTGAAGAGAAGCAAGGGGTGGGGGGGAATGTTAAGTCAGCATTGCAGAGCTAGAGCAGTAGGGCAGCACCTTTTAAGACAAACTTTAGAGATTAATGAGTGTAAGCAATTTCTAGGTATCACCCATATTGTTCGCTTGGCCAATAAGCAAGAGCAGTGAGATAGACAGCTACAGAGAGGAAGGCATGACATAGGAATCCCTTTTCATTTTAGACCCAGCCCTGGCTGTGCAGGGGATGGATTAAACTAGGAAAGGGAGAGGCTGAGGATGACAAACTAATGCTCTCTTGCTAAAAGATGGAGTCTATGGAGCCCCTCTGCCGCCCACAGTGTCCATTTCACGTGTAATGGCAAGGGAGAAAACCTCAACTTGCTCCATCCCTGGCAGCCTCCAGAATTACTGCTGTGTATAACCCTACTGCAGGCCAAGGGAAAAAAACCCATCTCCAAAAGCCCTGACACTATAGTGGTGTGGGGAACAAGATCTGGCAGCTTGAGCCGATCACACCTCTACACATGGGGCACAGGGTCACTCAGCATTGTAGGGTGTGCAGCTCTATTTCCACTTTGGTCTACCATGGGACCAGTATCAGATCTTAAATCCTCTCTCTGTGTGTAGTACAGAGGGGAATGCAAAGTATAGAGCTGACATTGCACCTCTAAAGCCAATGGATGAAATAATTAAGCAGTAAAAGCAGTTTTTCCTTATTTCACTCTTTGGTTTGAAGTGAATGGAGTACACACTTTTAACCCAATTCAGGTAGAGTAAAAAGTATAGAGTGGAATAAAATACAAACAACATCAGAGAGAGAAAAGAGATGTTCAGATTGTTTCTGGGCAGTGTCTATTACCTTTGCCTGTTAAAAATTCTTGTTGCCTATATTGGTTTACTACATAGTCATACTGGATGTGCCTTCATTTTTCAATGCTTTTTCAAAGCAAATGACTGTCAATTACTGATATTTTTAATCCTGATTAAAAGAAAAAGGTTGATTATTATTATTTATATTGATATAATTATAAATATAATTATTGATATAATCATCAATATTGTAATTATAATGAGATGTTATTATATTTAT
>JANIJG010003386.1:9089-27894 GCA_024611175.1 Megaceryle torquata
ACACCAGTCTCCTAATGGGAAATAGTGAATTAATTTGTTACTTTGTTTTGCTTGCATGTACACCTTTTGCTTTTGCTGTTTTAAATAGCTTTTGACAATTAAAAAAAAAATACTTTCAACAAAATATTATACCATGCTTCTTAATCGCAGACACAATAAAGATTACTCTATTCTTCGGTGTTAAACTATATATTATATTGTTTCTTCCAAAAGATAGGTAAAAATTACTTTTTACTTTCTGCTTCATGACTATAATCATCATTATTAGTCATACTTTAGTGAGTGTAAATAGATTTTTGTGTGTGTTGTGTATTTTAAGTAAAATGACCCTGCACTATTGACTACAAGACTTTTTTTAGAATCATAGAACAGTCCAGGTTGGAAGGCACCTCAAAAAAAGTTCTGTTCCATACTTTCATGGGAAGAGAAGCCTAGATGAGATTATCTAGCACCCAGCAGCACCTTAAAAACCTCCAGGGCTGTGGACTCTACCAAATTCCACAAAAGTCTGTGCAGTGATTGATTGTTCTCAATGTAAAAGATTTCCTTATTATATCAAGATGGATCCTCTTTCATTTTACCCATTGCCCCTTGTGGGGTAAAACGCTCCATGTGGCTCTTTGTGAAGAGATGTAAAGGCCTTTGTGAAGGTCTTTGACATGGTCCCCCACAACATCCTCTTTGCCAAGTTGGAGAGATATTGATTTGATGGGTGGATTGTTCAGTGTGTAAGGAATTGGCTGGGTATCACATCCAGAGGGTAGTGGTCAATGTCTCCAAGTCCAGACGGAAATTGATGACAAGTGGTGTCCCTCAGAATTCCATACTGGGACCAGTACTGTTTAATATTTTCATCAATGATATAGAAAGTGGGATCAAATGTATCATCAGCAAGTTTGCAGATGACACCAAGCTGAGTGGTATGGTCATTGTTTGAGAGGGACAGGATGGACCAGATGGACCTGGACAAGCTGGAGAAGTGGGCCCTGCACCTGGATTGGGACAATCCTCATTATCAATACAGGCTGGGGATAAGGCGATAGAGAGTAGCCCTGATAAAAAGGACTTGGGAATACTGGTGGACAAGAAGCTGGATATAAGCGAACAATGTGCACTTGCCCAAAAGGTGGATCACATTATGGGCTCCATCAAACGAAGCATGGTCAGAAGACTGAGAGAAGTGATTCTGCGCCTCTACTCTACTCTGACTAGACCTCACCTGGAGTATTGCATCCAGCTCTGGAGCCCTCAACATAGGAAGGACATGAACCTGATGGAGGAGGTTCAGCAGAGTGCCACAGAAATGATCAGAGGGCTGGAACACCTCTCCTGTGAGGACAGACTGTGGGAATTGGGTCTGTTCAGCCTGGAGAAGAGAAGGATCTATAGAGACCTTCTAATGGCCATCCAGTACATGAAAGGGGCCTACAGGAAAGCTGGGAAGGAACTGTTTACAAGGGCATGTAGTATTTGTATAAAGGGCAGTGGTTTTAAACTAGAGAAGGGTGGATATAGATTGGACATTAGGAAGAAATTCTTTCCTATGAGGGTGATGGAACAGGTTGCCCATGGAGGTGGTGAGGGCACCATTCCTGGAGACATTCAAGGTCAGGGTTGATGAAGCTCTGAGCAACCTGATCTAGTTGAGGATGTCCCTGCTTACTGCAGGGGAGTTAGACTATATGACCTTTGGCTGTCCCTTCCAACAGGGGTCATTCTACAATTCTATGTCCTCTTCTTTATAGCCACCCTTTGAGTACTGGAAAATTGGGATGAGGTCCCCTCTGAACCTTCTCTTCTCCATGGAGAAAAGATGTAACTTCTACCATCTTTCCTCACAGGACAGGTTCTCCAGTCTTTTGATCATCTCTGTGGCCTTCCTTTGGACTGTCAAGATGAATCGTCTTCTAGGTCATCAGTAGAGATATTAAACAAGACTTGTCCCAAAACTGAGCCCTGAGGGACACCACTTGTGACTGGTCACCAACTGGACTTAACTCCATTTACCACCACTCTCCAGACCTGGCCATCCATCCAGTTTCTAACCCAGCAAAGAGTCTTCCTGTCCAAGGCATAAGCCACCAGCTTCTCGAGCAGAATGCTGTGGGAATCGGTAACAAATGCCTTACTGAAGTCCAAGTAGACAATATCCACTGCTCTTCTCTCATCCACTAAGTGGGTTACCTGATCATAGAAGGAGATCATGTTGGTTAAACAGGACTTGCTCTTCATGAACCCATGTTGGCTGGGCCTGATCCCCCTGTTGTCCTGCATTTGCTGTGTGATCACCCCGAAGATGAACTGTTCCATAATCTTCCCCAGAACTGAGGTCAGGATGACAGGCCTGTATTTCCCCAGATCCTCCTTCCTGACCTTCTTGTAGATGGGTGTCACATTGGCAAGTCTCCAGTCATCTGGGACTTCCCCAGTTGACCAGGATTGCTGATAAATGATGGAGAGAAGCTTGGCAAGTTCCTCCACGAGCTTCCTCAGCACCCTTGGGTGGATCCCATCCAGCCCCATAGACTTATGGGTGTCCAGTTGGCTGAGCAGGTCTTTCACTACTATTTCCTGGATCGTGAGGGGATTATTCTGATCTCCATCCCTATCTTCCAGCTCAGGGGATTGAAAACCATGAGGATAACTGGTCTGACTATTAAAGACTGAGGCAAAGAAGGCATGAAGGCCTTTTTCTCATCCTTGGTAACAATGTTCCCCATCACATCCAATAAAGGTGGGGAATCCCCCTGGTTCTTTTTTTGTTGTTTATATATTTGTAAACTCACTTTTTATTATCTCTTCCAGCAGTGGCCAGGCTGAGTTCTAGCTGAGCTTTTGCCCCTCTAATGTTCTTTCTACACGACCTAACTGAATCCCTATACTCTTCCTGAGTAGCCTGTCCCTTCTTCCAAAGGTGGGAGACTCTCCTCTTTCTCCTGAGTTCCAGCAAAAGCTCCCTGTTCATCCAGGCTGGTCTTTTTCCCAGACAGTTTGTCTTATAACACATGGGGACAGCCTGCTCCTGTGCCTTTAGGAGCTCCTTCTTGAAAAAAGTCCAGCCTTCCTGGACCCCTTTGCCCTCTAGGACTGTACCCCATAGGACTTTCTCAACCAGTGGCAGGGACAACCTCTTTTCATTCATGTCTTGTGATAGGAAGGACAAGGGGCAATATATTCAAGCTAGAGTACAGGAAGTTCCATCTCATCATGAGGAAGAACTTCTTTACTGTAAGAGATGTAGAGCACTGGAGCAGTCTCACCAGAGACATTGTGGAGTTTCCTTCTCTGGAGACTCTCAAGACCTGTCTGAATGCATTTCTGCATGATCTGCTTTAGTTTTGTCCTGCTCTGGCAGGGGGCTTGGACTCAATGATCTTCAGAGGTCCCTTCCAACCCCTAATGTTCTGTGATTCTGTGACATATGTGTTGCTTGTATACCATCTGATGATCCAAATAAGTCTTCGTCAAATTACTTTTCTCTTGCATAACAGAACTTCCTTACTACTTAAAAGGATTTATGACTGAAAAAAATCCATAACAAGTTGAAGAACCTGTCTACACAATTTATGATTTGTGGCTGGGGTTACAGACTCTGTGCATTTCTCTATCAAGCTGCCATTTCCATTTTCTAAGTGACATGCTGTGCTGTCAGCACCATTTGATACTCTCATTGCTCTGTTGTCTTTCTATCTCAATATTTAGCTGAAAATCCTAAAAAAAACCCCCACAGACCTCACAATAAATTATTACTAAATTAATATTACCTCTATTCAAGGTCAAATATACTAGGAAATAAGCATATCCCTACTGAGAATAACTAGTTTCTGCACTGCAAAGATGCCTTAACAATTAAGTTATTTGAAAAGTGTTTCTCCGAAGAGACAAATTTAAGAATGAAATGACAAAAGGAAGAGTGGAGGAAGAAGAAAGGAAGAGGAGGAACCAGAATGCCACATTTTGTTGCATAACTTCAATGCTGTTGAATAAACTAAGACATGGTGGAGCTGAAGTGGTGCAATGAGATGGTACAGACTTTTCAAGAAAGGCAGGTAGGGAAGGTGGTGAGGATAGTTTTACATTCAGTGTGAAGGAGCATCTTGTCTGTAGGAAGCTCCCATATGGGATGGACAACAGCCTGACTGAATATTTGAGGGTCAGGATAAGAAAGGAGGCGATTTTATGGCAGGAGTGTATTACAGGACACCTGATAAAGGTGAGATGGCTTAGCGTGAAAGCACGAAGTACAGGTAAATGTTTTGCTTTGTATTATACCAACCACAAAATCATTCGTATTCAAAGCTTTGTTCACATATATAAAATTAATAAAGGAAACAACGAATAATTAATAAAACCAAACTTTCCCATCTTCTAATTAAAGATATTAGCTTTGTTAAACAAGGTTGTCACTCTAGATGATTTAGAATCCATGGCTGTCTTGTTTATAGTGTCAACAAATCTCTGTATCTCTGGAGAGTTGTCATCACTCTATTGATTAGTTCCACCTCCCATTAAATAATTTAGTCCTTGTGATAAGCATGCTAATTAAGATTTTTCTTAAAGACCATGATGCCAGAATCCATTAGATGCCAGAGTCTTTTCTTCTAAATCTTCAGGGAATAACTAAAGAGAATATCCAAGCCTGCATTAAATATTGAAAGCAATTTTTTTTTTTTAAAGTAGTATTTAGATTAGAAATCTCCTAGCAAAATATCATCTCTAGCAAAATGAAAATCTCTATATTTAAGCATATCAGTGATTATATATTGTTACATGAAAAAAATATAAAGAATATATAAAAATATGAAAGATATAATGGCACATGTGCAAAAAAATTGATAGTGACAGAGTGTATGAATTCTGTTTCTGTAATTACAAACACAGTGGAGTTACTAGGCAGAAGATCACAATCTCATTAAGACTATATGTAGTGGCAATAGCTTATCCACGCTTCAGAATTATATTAAAAGATTAGAAAAGATAAAAATAGTTAAATAATTTCTACTCTGAACTTGCTAAATGCTAACACTTCAAGATGAAATTAAATATAATTAGAAGACTAAGAAGGTCAGGTAAACAGCTTAACCATAAACCATAAGTTAAATGAGGAGAAAGAATGATAGCTGACAACTCTTCAGAACATAGAGTACAGTCCTAGAATTGCAGTATCATAGTTCACACAGTGACCTCTAAGGTCACCTAGTTCAATGCCAGCTCAAAACAGTTGTAAGCAGATCAAGCTTCACCTGGTTGTGTACAACTGAGTCTTGAAACCTCCAAGGATGGAGATTTCACAGCCTCTCTGGACAACCTCTTCCACTGTTTGACCACCCTCATGGTAAACAACTGTTTCATAATATCTAATTGGAATTTCACATATTCTAACTTGTGTCTATTGCCTCTTATCATATTACTGTGTCCTTCCAAGAAGAATTGAGCTCCATGTTCTCTGTATACTCCAACTTGGTAGTTATAAACAACACTAAGGTATCCCCTGAGCTTTCACTTGGCTGAATTAATGCATCTCCCTCAGACCTTTCCTTGTATGTCTTGTTCTCCAGCTCCCAACTACCTTGTTGTCAACATTCTTACCGTACTCAGGAGACAAGTATTTGATACAGCACACTGTATGTGGCCTCACTGGGTAGAGGGAAAATAACTCTTTCTTCAATCTGCTGACAACAGTCTTCCTAATGCATCCCAGGAAACTCTTGGCCTTCCTTGGTGCAAGGGAATAATGCTGGCTCATGTCCACCAGGATCCCTAAGTCCCTCTCTGCAATGCTGCTTTCCAGATGGCCACTTGCCAGACTATATTAGGCCATGATGTTATTTCTTACCAGAGGGAGAACTTTGCATTCCTTATGTTGAACTTAATGAGATTTATTTGTCTATTTCTTCAGCCTGTCCAGTTCTCTGAATAACAGCCCTGCCTTTGACAATACTGAGCTCTCACCATGACAACTTGTTATATGCAAACTTACTAAAAGTCCACTCTGTCCATTATACAGTTTATTAGTGAAGACATTAGACAATATTAGCTACACTACTGATCCCTGAGGATCTCCACCAGTTTCTAGTCTTATTAGTCACTAGTCTTACCAGTCACTAGTCTTAGCTTTGGATATTTGATATTGGATATTTGAATTCTTCCTCAATAATCTGAGCATCAACATGGGAATGGCAGATGTCATGCAGGACACATGGGACATAATTCTTTCTGGAACAGTAGCTAAAGATAAATTCAGATACCACAGGACATCTCGGTTACTAGTGCCATATTTAGGTTACTGAATTGATGTCTATTTTTGAGCTATTCACTCTAGACTCCTTTTATAAACAAGAAAGAAAAAGAAACACATCTAGGATATGCTTCCCACTCTGAAGCAACTACCTAAAATGTCAGGTGAATCTCTTCATTCAGTACCTACCTGTCTTCTTGAATGTCCTGGGATCAGATAAGATAGGGTTAATTTTCAGAGAAAGCCAGGAAAGGAGGTCTCAACCAGGCAAGGTGTTATTTGATACAATAGTGTCATCATGCCCAGTACATAAAGAAGGACTCATAACCCATCAAAAGCTCTGATTCTGGACTAAACTACAGTAGTGAGACTTAAGGGACAATCTCAAGATCTAACTGTTGATATTCATATACTTCTAAAATGGATCTATCTCTGATACTGCTGCAAATTTATTTCTGTCTGTTTTGCATATACTAACATACACAGCATTTTGTCATCAAACAGGACATACTGTTTAAAATTACCACTCAGATAATATAATTTAGGTTACTGGATGAACTGCTTAGCAAGAAAACGGTCCAAATTTTTTGGAGTTTTCTGGGAATGGAAAAAGATAAAATAAAAAAAAAATCTATAGATGAGGCATGGATTCATGTCCACTTTCCTGTGGGGAGAGAATGGACTTTGGTAACTCCATGGGAGTTATAAAGCAAAGACCTTTATTATTGGTACATCCCTTGGTTATATAGAGCAAACTTCACTGATCACACACACCAACAATACTGATTGGATACATGCAATAGCCCACACACTGTTCACACGCATAAATCTACTACATGATTGGTTGCTATCTAACTCACCCAGTACCCCCCAAATCCTGTTTTTCTCTACTTTGTTCTGCTTTATCTTCTTGCTTCATTGCCTTTTCTCCACCATTCTTCTTCCTTCATGCTCTTTCCATGGTTCAAGGACAGTTCATGGTAACAGTGTCCATTTTCTTCCAACCACATCCCACAGTTCCCCCTTTTTGTTTTTGGGCCACCTATACACCTGCTAAAGCTTTGTCGACAGCACTTCTAACCAGTTTGATTATACGGGGTAAAATCATTAATAGTACAACAAGTACAATCAATATCATCAGTCCATGCATAAGCATATCTTTAAACCATCCGATTATGCCTAAGCTCGACAGCCATCCACTTAACCTGGTGTCCACCACTGTAAACTTTCTGGCTTTACTTTCTGCTGTGCCCCCAGCATTTCCTTTGGGGGGTCTGGCCACTTGTCGTTGCTGTCATCCAGCAGTGATAGGTGTAAGGAAGCTGGAAGAGCTGGAGACGAGGGTGAAGGCAGAGGTGACGGCGGTGGTTGATCTCTCCGAGGGGGTTTTGGCAGTGGTGGTTTTCCCCCTTTCACACCTTTATTCAGTTCACGGCATCTGCTACATGATTGGTTGCTATCTAACTTGCCCAGTACCCCCCACATCCTGTTTTTCTTTGCTCTGCTTTATCTTCTTGCTTCATTGCCTTTTCTCCACTGCTCTTCTCCCGTCGTGCTTGCTCTTTCCATGGTCCAAGGACAGTTCCAGACAACAGTGTCCGTTTTCTTCCAAACAGGATCCCAAACTTTTCATATCGTCCAAGTGGATATTTTGTCGAGAACTCTTTAAACTGAGGAAGAGATCATTAGACATGCTGAAGCATGCCTGCAGCTTAGCTAAGAAACAAAAGTGAGGGTAAATGTACTTGAAAGAGAAATGAAGTGGGAGCTGAGGGGGAAGGCTGCTGGAGAGGCTTCCTTTGACCTTTCTTTCACAGCAGTCTAAACCAAGATTAGGCACCTGTGCTATGCCAAGGTATTGACAATGAGCACACAGAGTTAAACTCTTAGTCAGAGGAGAGTATGATACATATCCTGACAGAAGAAGATCTGAACTAGCAGTGAAAGTGATGACAGGTCAAGGATAATAAGGGTTGGATAACGATTCTGTGATTTTGATAAAATATGCTCCTAACAGTCTTCAGAAAGATGATTTCAGTGAGTGGTAATTTCACTCATTATTTCAGTGATACTTTCATGGAAACGAAATCAATGTCCAGTGGAGAAAAGAGGGGAGAAGAGCTCCAGGTTTTTTGAGTCTCTTTTTCAGTTTGCTTAGAATGAAGTCACTTTCTACAGAAAGATAGATCAAAGATGTACTTTTCTCCCTTCATTTTCTCCTTCTGTTTCATTGGTATAAATACTTCATACATCTTAATCTAAGGTAGAATTTAAGTTGTTTTGGGGCAGAAAATCTCGTGATTCCATAGAATTGGTTAAAATTGTCTCTCACTATATAGCACGTTTTTCTAGTTCCTTTTGTAATTTATGTGAAATGACAGAAAGAGATGAAACATCAAAGAGTCTTTGCATGTGGAAACTGTAGATTTTTCAAGATTAACCTTTCTATACTTACCTGATGCAAAACATAAATATTTACTTTTAAATTTCTGAACTCAAAACTTCTGAGAATGTCAAATACAGTAGTTTTTCTTACTTTACCAAAAACTAATGCCTCTTGCATCTCTTGAAGGCATTACTACTACTACTGAGTTACTGATTATAGAAATGCAGGCATATCTAGGATAGGTTATATATAGCTACAGTACAGGTGAATTTTAGAAGTGTCTATGAAAAAATAAATGAACAAAAATCCATGGCTGTTGAAGTTTTTTGTAAAAGTATGTTTCAGATCTTTTCCTCCAAATGGTGAACTTGCTGAGTTTGACAAGTTCTGACAGGTATGAACATTTTGAGCTTTGAGTCTTACTGAATACTATGGAAGCATTTCACCTTCTTGTCACCTTTCCATATAAACACCTGTAAAAAATGACAGTATGAGAGAAATGACAGAGAGTAACACACAAAAAGAAGGCAAGGAAAGTATGAACCTAGTATTTCTTTTGCCATATCCTTATAGTAACCTCTTTCCCCTGTATACCAGGTCTATTTCTCTACTGTTTGCTTCCACAAAGCTTTTTTTCTTCCATTCTTTGTTACTAAATCCATTCTTTTTTTAATTCCTCTATTTCCTAGTATTTACGTTGACTAATGGCTGATCAGAAGACTGAACTAGAAATAAAATCCCCCAGGTATTCAGATTAGAAGTAGCTATTTTAGGCTTTCTTTATTATCAATGCAGAGAAATATTCACTTGTAAAAATATTACAGTTTGTATTAATAGCCTACTTTAGAATTTTATTCTTCTTTCTCATTGACTTTAAAAATAGCCTGTGGTATAAATATCTAACTTCTTAAAATATAAATTTTGTTAGAGGAATCTTATCTTAATTTTCTAACCAGAAAAATAAAAAGGCAAAATAAGCTGCAGAGTTTAAAAAACAAACAAAAAAACCCCCACAATTAGGTGTTCTCTGTCATTACTTTTCCTTAATTTTAATGAAGATCTTATCTTTTCAATAGTAATCTTCTTTTTTTTTTTTTTGTTTTGTTTTGTTTTGTTTTGTTTTGTACACATTCTCAGTTGTATGCATTGCCATGTTGTCATAGAATATATTCTTCCTTCTGGAGCTTATGGGAATATGGGCATTAAAGCACATGTCTGAGTCCTGCAAGAATATGCTTCTGCCATGAAAGCTTCATACCTTTCATCTCCCACATCTTTAAAAAGTGGTAACAAGCTTGGATGAAGTATTAAAAAACAAACTTAAGATATGAATAATTTCTTGTAAATGTGATCTGCACCAAATATTTCTAACTCAAGAGGTTTCATGGAAAAAGATCATATTTGTACATAAATTAATTAATTAGACATTTAATGTTCAGTATTTCTTGCAATGTGCCTGGTATTGTGTATATGTGAAGCAAAGAAAGTACAGAACAGCTAGGTAAATCTGAAAGCTTATGTAGTGAAATGAGAAGAAAAATAAAATGCCCCAGAAGAAATAAACATTAGATATAGATAGGTCTGTGTATTAAATACATACATATCAGATAAAAAATTTTCACCAGGCAGATAGATGAGTTAATGTCTCAGATACCATTAGGCATATTTATGGTGTTAAAATAAGAAGTGTAGGGAGTTAATTTGAACATTAAGACCATGATCATCCATGCTGTTTAAATGTCTGTTTGTTTTACAGGACCCCATGTTTGCGTTTTGCTCAAAAGCAAAACAAAGGTTCAAGGCTCAGAAAAGCATACAGTCCTAAAGATATTCTGGATGAAATTACCTAGGAGAGGGTACAAAAAATACCTAATGTTCAAATATGTAACTGATATAACTATTGTGGTATGCTCTGTATTATGACTGTGTGCTTCATGCTCTCAAACTTTTCCATACATTCACTCACCCATACAGTGATACTTCTTGGGCCTACAAGAAAGATGTGGGGAAGGGTACTGTTTACAACAGCATGTAGTGATAGGACAAGGGGCAATGGTTTTAAAATAAGGAAGGGTAGACTTAGATTGGACATTAGGAATACGTTCTTTGTTATGAGGGTGGTGGAACACTGGAACACGTTCCCTAGCAAGGTGGTGGAGGCCTGATACCTGGAGACATTCAATGTCAGGCTTGATGGGACTCTGAGCAATCTGATGTAGTTAAAGATGTCCCTGCTTACTGCATGGTGGTTTGTACTAGGTGACCTTTAGATGTCCCTTCCAACCCAATGCATTCTATGATTCTATAGTATGTATGTTATGTATACTTTCAGGCCATTGAGGCACCCCATGAAGTTTGGAAGACATCTAAAGTCAGGTTCTATGTAGTATAAACATATGCACTTTGCTTTGTTGGAACTATAGACCTAACAGAGCAAAAAAATAGGTGACTCTGCACCATTTGGGCTGTGGGTTAGGAAACATTTCTGGAAAATGCTACATTTAACACTGGATGTGATTTAACACAGGAACTATTTTAACACTAAATTCTGGAGTTTGATGATATTCATTTGCTATACCACCCTCTTTGGCATGTTTTGGGATTGATGGGGTTAACATCTTGTACATAAAAAGCTAAAAATTAAGAAAACATGCCAGTTCTGTATGTGCAACCATAAGACTGATAAATATGGACAATGATTAAAGAATTGGGAAGAGAATTACATTCTGAACTATATGCCAGGCATTTTTCTCCGGCAAGATATCTGAGGGAATTAAGAATTACACATATTAAAGTTCTTTTATGCTTGTCTTCCTGAAGGTATGCAAATACTCCACTAAGAAGGATTTAATTGGAAATTTTACTTCCCTTTGATGGGAATTAGAAAGAAGTTCTTTGCTCCATTTATTCACTTATTTTGCACAGTATATTTTAGTGGCAGTAGAGGATTCAGACATGCTGAAAGCTGAGTGTTTAGATGAAACAAATGGAAGATTTGTATGAGGACAAGTTTCTTTTATTGTAAGAGCTAAAACGTTTTTCATGGTCAAAACCCCACTTTTAACAGTAATAAATAAATAAATAAATACAATCAAGGCAAGTACAAATTATAAAGCATACTGTTACCTTCTCTAAGAAAGCTGGACTTTTCCCTGGCTGTATAGAGCTGTCCCTGCAAGGAAGGACAGGAAGCAGTATATTAATTTAATGCCTTCCATGAGCATGGACAGCAATGATAACAATTTTCTTGTTCTTTTAACTTCCCAGATGCTCTGACTTGTTACATTTTCCTATTTTTTTTACTAGCCTATATCCTACCTCTTCCTCATCTGCTCAGGCTGACATCAGACCACTCTGTTCTTCAGATCTTTCCATCCTCACAACTGATTCTTGCTTTCACTTTATTAATCTCAGTCCTGGGCTCTAAAATTACCCTTTCATCACTGAGAAGCTCTCATATCTGCTCATTCCAAACTGCTGTTACTGGGAGCGCTTTTTGCCCTTTATATTTTTTTTTCATATCTGTCCTCCAAAAATTTGCCATGCCTTCCTCTCTTCCAGTGTATAAAACAGATTTCTCCTCATCTGCAGAATCCTAACCACCCCCACTTCAGTCCTTCCTGTACCTCTCCCAGCTACCTTATCTCTTATTTTCTCAGAAATTATTCTACCATTCCCTTTTTCACTGCTGTGCTGCTCTCTCCCTCTGTCCACTTGACTTCTGCTCATATATTGGTTCCTCTAAAGCACTGTTTGAGAGTTTTCTGCAGACAGATCTGAAAAACTGTAAGGTGTAGCACAGGGCATTATTTCATTTGGACTATCATTTGACAGCATCTAATTGTAAGATATTTCGTTGCTTGATCTTGTTGACACAAACTCTCGGTCAATGGAAAATGAAAGCATTTATTACTTAACTGGAAAGGGAAGAATTTATAACCTCAGCATGACATCTAGGAAGAATATATTGGTCTAAAATAGCCAGACAGACCAGTCAAAGTAATATGTCGTATGTTTAAAAAAGGAAAACAACAACAAAAAACTATTACAAAAAACAAACAAACATGAACAAAGAAACAAACAAAAAAACAAACCCCAAAACCCCTGGTGTTTGTACTGAGTTTTTTAATGCACTGTGGAAAGCCATGGTTACAGCAAGTCATACATCAATTTATTAAAATTATATTATTAAATCCTAGCAGCTGACTAAAACATTTCAGGTGTAATTCATCTAAAACCAAGACTTGCAGGCTGATGTATTAAGTATTTGATATGAAATGTTTTCCACTTTGGGCATCACAATGTATTTTTAAAACCTGGTGATTTAGCTCAGTAACTGAATTTTGATTAAATTTAAAGTTTCTTTAAGAAAAGAAAGGCAGTTAATATTTTTGCAGTTTAGCTATTATTTTTTATCATGTTTTATCTTATTTTTTTCACTTAGAAGCAGCTGCTTTTAGAATAGAACTGAAGCATAAATTACATAGTCTTTTTTCATCTGGAGTCTATTACCATAGTTAGGCTGCAGCTGTGCAACTAGATACTAGATACAAAGAGTAACTCCTAATAGAAATATACTAATATTTCATTTATTTCAATTTACAATGTACAGCAAGAGACATCTGCATTGCATATAGGATGTTTTTACCATGAATTAAAGATCAGTTAATCAGGTAACATATCCAGCAGCTAAATTGCTGCTGTAGTTCAAAAGAACTACACTTCTCCAAAATAAAACAACTAAACAAACACAGTTTCCCATTTTCTCATCTAAAACTAACTTGAATTAATATTCTGTGCTGTATACTCTGAAATTAGACAGATTAGTCTCTAACCTTTTTTTTTTTTCCTGATTTGCACAGGTTTCTATTGCTAGATCTCGAACTTCTAACAAGGGTTTATTCTCACAAATCCTTACGTACAATAGCAGGTTTTGGTAAATAAAATCAAAGGAAGTATTTAAAGGAAAATTTTAAATACATTTCAAGGAACTAGTACCCTTCCAGGAAACATCAGACTCTTGCATCACTCTCATACCTTCTTTCCTATTCTGGCCTGTATTTATGAGCTCTATTTGAGTTCTGAATTGCCCTGCAACGTTAGTGCTTGCAGAATTATAATTAAAAGTAAAAGGATATGAGTCACAGAAGTCTACATCCAAATAACATTTTGTCTAAGCAAACAAAGTTAAAATAAGGCTATAGAGTGATGTCCTGAAACATTCTGGAAGTGTTCAAGGCCACGTTGGATGGGGCTTTGGGCAACCTGATCTAGTGGAAGGTTTCCCTGCCCATGGAAGGGGGGTTGGAACTGGATGATCTTTAAGGCCCCTTCCAACCCAAACCATTCTATGATCTGGGAGCAACAACAGTAAAAATACTAACTCTGCTTTGATTTCATATTTGCAAGTGATATTCAGGCAAGATATTTTCAAAGACAGAATAACTTTTTCTTCTTTTCTACCTATGTTTTTACCATCACCAGTGGCAGTCTGAATAAAAAAAAAATCAGTGAGAACTTTTTAGGGCAAGAAAAATATCAGTGAAGTACAGATAGAGTAGAATTTTGTTTCCAGAAAGTGATGAAAATGAAAGCACAGGTCTGTCTCTTGGATGTAGATGTTAATAATACAATAATAAAAATATAGCAGTGGGGTACTGAAGTATGTGAATTAATACTACCACAAACACAGATTTATAAAATCTAAATGAGCAATACATATTATTTTATCATACCTGCTTCAGAGATGAATAATGAACATTTAGAGGTATGGCTGATACAGTTCTTTTAAAGTGCACCAGGCAGTTATGTCCTTCAGTGTTTGTTTTATTTTGTTTTCAAAATTTTATCAAGTGCTTATTTCCACTGTGTCTGTATAATCTTTCTGCAACATTTTCATTATAGTACTGAGTCACTTGTTAGTTTATTCAGTAATTATACAAACAGAGAATAAAGTTAATTCCAGAAGGAAATGTGAAGTAATTAAATAATATATTTCTAGGCCATTTATCTGTACAAACATTATTTTTAGGTGTGTCAGTTTTTCTTAAAAGACAACAAAAGACTTTGACTCATTACATAAAATCAACCAGTCCAATTAATGTTATTCTTCTGAGCTGCAAGTTATGGAAGGTCAAGCAGATAATATCTTCCATTCAGAAGGTGTTCATGGTTATAAATAGTTGAGATAAAGCCATCAAAAATTTCTAGAATATGCCAGACAGATTATTTTGATCAGCTTATATTTGTTACAGTTCCTATTATCTCCAGTTTTCAGAGATGTCCAGTAATTCAATTCACCATTAGATCCTAGGAATTGCATGGTTATTTCTCTGAATTTCATCTGACTATTCAACCTGTAACATTTAAGTAGAAAAAAAAGCCAAGTATAAAGTGAAATATTTTCCATAAACTAAGAAGATATAATTTTTTTAAAGTTAGTTTTTATTATAAAAGGATAGAAATAAAGAATTAAGATGGCTGCTTTTAACAAAAAAATAAGACAAGTTATTCATGAAAGTCATCATGCAAAATAAAACAAATATACAAACAACATCCCACTCTCACTGTAACAGTGTGCTCATATTGCCTCTGAGAGTGTTTTCTAAGAAATTAGTGGAGTTTCTGTCGCTGTTCTTAGTGAGGACATCAGGAATTATCTTTTAATGATCCACATATATAAGTACATTTGACATTCCCAATACTACAGTAGAGGGTTTTAAGCATTAGTTCTTCTAGTTTTAAAATAATAATTTTCTATGTATGGTCTAAAATGCTGACGAGCATTAAGAAGTTATTCTGATATTGAAAATGGGCATGTACACATCTGTCAAGAAATCATCCACATGAGAGAAGGACATTGGACCTAAACTGTGTCAACACAGTCCATGTGGGCTTTTTCTTACTAGTGTTGTATTTAGTATCTTTTAGTGTCTTAGAATTTGCATTCTGCATGAAAACTTTTTGATAAAGCAGAAGACCCAGACCACTCTCAGTTCTACCTGATTAGGCAGCTTTTTCATCTCCTCAGTGTTGTGATGTTCTGGTTCTTGCATACAGATCTTCCAGTTTCCTGCTGCTTACATTTTAAGTATTAGGACTTCTTCTTGTGCTCTGTGAATTTGTCAGCCATTCCCCTGGATACACTAAATACTAGATATGACTGAGATTTCAACCTGCTTGCATCAATACTGACATTGCAGACAGTATGATTCCAATATAATTCTCCATTATTACAGACTCAGTCAATTAAATTCTTTATATGACTTTGACTTCCTCAGTGATTTCCACATTTGTCCAGGATGCTCTGTATTTCTACTGATTTCTTCTTATGATTGAAAGAAGGTATTTAATCCTGTAATTAGAATATTCTTCTCCCTATTTCCTGTGTTTCACTGTTCCTTAAGCATCTTAAACTTTGTAATACTAAGGTGCTCTACATTGATACTTGGAGGCACTCACCTTCAACCCTGCAGTCTGTCTTTCACTTGAAACTGCATAATCTTTCAATTAAGTGGCTCTATCAGTATTCTTCTGCTATTAGTCTCATGCAATTCTTCTTTTGCTGTTATTTTTATAGACATACATTTGCAAACTTTGTATAGTTATTATGGTGGGTTCTCATGGGAAGTGATTGTCACTGGGATGAGGATTCCTCACTTTTCTACTTCCTCTTTTTGTAAATTTTTTTTTTATACTAGAGGAAAATCAAGGCTTAATGGATCACAAAGTAGATAATTGTAATCTAAATATGTGATAAGCATATCAGTAATATATATGTGCAAAGCTTAGCATCGAATCAGAGTGCAATTTCTGCACCTGATCAAAGCATCCTCCAGTCAGTACTAACAGCATCATAATGCGGAAAAACCCACAGGGACTTTAAGCAGGATCCTGTAAAAACTACGTAATTACTATGAGAAAAGTATTATGAGGCAATGACATGATGCACTAGAGAGGATCTCCAGAGGACATATGTCAGACCCCTGCTGCTTCAGTTCCACGGTGGCTACTGAGGACAGCTTTCCCATTCCCTTTCCTTCTCTCCTGTTTTATTTTGTTGACTTCTACCATTAAGAGTCAATGTATGACATCAGCTATACACCTGCAAATATTTTTTTTTTCAGCATCTAAGCTTATCTCAGCATGTTCTCGGCTATGCAAAGCATTGGGGTGAAGGAGGTATAAAGGTGAGAAGAAGAATAGAGAATGCATGCACAAACCCCAGCCAGAGGTAGAGTATAAAATATCTAATAAAACCTACAATACCTATATATGTTTAGAAAACATCCTAAAACAGAAGAGCAAGGACTCTGGAGGCTGACAAACACATGGTGGTATTCAGGTACCTGGACACAGGTGTCTAGAGCAATATAACATGCAAGCATCCTGAAAAACTGACAGAAAAGAAGGAAGTTATTGTAAACTTTGCCGAATCATCTCACACTGTGTGATGCCTTAGGTAACTAATGGCCTCCAGCACAACATTAGATGTGTATACTTAATCATGTGAAGCTCTCCTCATGTGATGCAGTTACATGACACATGACAGCCAGGGATACTGGGAGACAGTAAAATCCTACAAGTTTATTAAAAATATATCTCTGTCTCAATTTGGTGCTAATCTCACAGATGAGAGTACAGAACATGAATTTCCTTGTCATCATCACAAATTATAACACTTGAAAAAAATATTGTGAGAAAACTTTTCCTAGAATTTTAGAACTACACTGTGCAGCTGAATTTCTGTCAGCCTTTAAGTTATGCATCTTTATAGCTTCTTAATGAAGCCCCTAATAAAGCTCAAGTTAATTTCCCTATATGGTACTTCCAAGACCAAGACAAAACATGGTTTATTTTCAAGAGGAGGCTGATGTCAGGAAAAGATTTAACAAATAAGTGTCAAGTAGAGTAGCTATTAGGATATATTGCTGATGCTCACTGAATAAGAATGATTATAAATATAATGAAGCCAGGTGGGTTCCCACTTCTCCCCTGCACTTTCATCTTCTATTTTAAATGACATTTATATGTAATTAATAATATAAGTACAGGAAACCTCAATTTCACAGTAAAATCTGTTAATTAATTTCATAGTGGTTAGAACTATATTATCTTGCTGAAATCTAGAAGCGAAGTTTGACAATAAAAACATATTAGGCAATTGATTAAGGAAGAAAAAATATTAAAAAAAAAACCAAAACAAAACAAGGAAGTAGTGTCAGCAGGGAGTAGCATCTGTTTGGAGTAGCTTGTTTGCACAGCAGTTCATGCACAAGGGCACAGAGGAAAGACAACTCACTCTGCCAGGCTACTGCCTACTCTGCTCACACACAGGCTTAGGCTGAAGCCCTCATAATCACCCCAGCTAGCTGGTGGCTGTGTAAGCCTACCTAGCGACTTGAGGTCTCGGGGGAGTTAGAAGGGCTAATTAGGCAGTGCTTTAAAGTTGTCAGAAGAATTGTAGTAGAGACCAGGCAAAGACTGCACTCTGCAGCAGACAGGAATCAGCCACCTGGAAGAAAAGTGCCCATCCCCCTCCTGGGTGGTGGAGTGCAGAAGCTCCAGCGGTACAAGGTGTGTTTTGGTGGAATCACTCAGGCAGCAGGCAGAGGAGCTGCAGAAACAAGTTATCTGACTATGCTGTATTAGGGGGGGGCTGAACAAGACATTGAGTATTATTCAAGACTTTTCAAGAAGAAATATCATGGCCCTGTGGCACGGACGTCCAAGGACTGTCAAAGTGTTTCAATAGTGAACAGACAGCACCTTGAATAATGAGATGTCTGAGTGGATAACAAGCTGCACATGAGTCAGTAGTATACCACTGCATCAACAAAGGCAAATGTAATCCAGTGATGCATCAACAGGATCATTAAAAGCAGTGGCAGAGATGTGATCACGCACTCAGCACTTGTCAGACCACACCTGGAGTACCATGTCCTGTTCTGGTGCCCACAACTCAAGAAAGACAGAAACAGGCTGGCGACAGTCCAAAAGAAGGCCACAAAGACAATCAAAAGACTGGAGAACCTGCCACATGGCCTCTGACTCATTCCTCAGAAGCAGAATGGGGAAGACAAAGGGGTATAAAGACAGCGTAATAGCAAAAGCAAAAGGTGTACATGCAAGCAAAACAAAGTAACAAATTAATTCACTATTTCCCATTAGGAGACTGGTGT
>JANIJG010003387.1:0-31252 GCA_024611175.1 Megaceryle torquata
GACTCTATTGTCCAACCAGTTACTAATCCATCTTACTATCTGCTCTTCTATCCCACACTTCCTGAGTTTCTCCACAAAGATGTTATGGGATGCTCTGTCAAAAGGCGACTGTGTCAAACAGTTGATAGCTTTGTCAGTGCTACCCAGGCATGATACTGTGTGGTTGCTGGGATTTACTTCTTGCATGGTGATGGTTTGCTTCAACCTTCACCTAACCAGTTTGCACTGCTTTTGGTGAATGCCAATTTGCTTCTCTCTCACTTTTATCTCCCCCCATGAGATAAAAGAAAAGATGAAAAACACCAACTGAGCCTGCCTACAGTATCTGCCAAGTAGCCCTACCTTTGTAATAAGAGTGAAAAGTGATTTATACCAAGGGCATGAATAGAGGATCAATGCATAAGTGGAGGAAAAATAATAGTGGCTCTGATTGAAAAAGGAGGATGTATAAATACCCATGTGTGTAACAGAGCCTTTCCTTGTGCACCAGCCCTTGTATTTGGGGACTAAAGTAGCAGAACAAGGTTTTGCTCTCTTGTACATCTAAAATCAGCAGAGCAAGGAGCTGGAGTCTGTGCCTTCATGGTACAATGAGTTGTTTTACTGAAGTGCATGAATCTTTCTAAGCAGTTTGCCTGTCTGAGGAGCAAGGCTGTGAAATAGCGGAGTAATAGCAGTGGGAAAACAGTCAGTGATGGAAAGGCAGACTATGACCTGAGGCTTTGAGTAGTGGGGCTGGAATTGATGACTCAGGAAGACTCGTCAAGCTGTGCATCCCTGTCCTGGGATTGCAGGGGTGCTTCAGAGAAAGTAATCCAGATTCAGACACACCACATAAATCTGAGTCCCACAGAAGACTTCAGGAAGAACTCCCAGTTCTCCTGTTCCAGGAGTTTTCAGGACTGGTTATTTGGGAAGCCTTCTCCTGTCAGAGTTCCTCTTCATCTCCAGTTCTTCAGCAGCAGCACTTTCAGTCTTTGCCTTAAACTAATTCAACCTTCCAAGAATAGATGATGGAATTGTAGGGACCACTACAGGACCTGAAAACTTTGGTTCTTTACTTACATCAGTTTATGTCTCTCAGAAGGACAATGGGTTTATTGCACTCTGCCACTTTCTATTTTGCCATTACACTTTGAAGTCATTGACAAAATTCTGAATCATTTTTTTGGGAGCAGGTTTGAGCTCTATGTTATGATGTTCTTCTAATTAGTATTCAGAAATACATAAAAGCAATTATCAGTCGAGAAGGTGAAGCTGACATCTGGCTTTATTGGGCATTATTCATGTGGGAGGATTAGGGTAAGAGAGACAAATGGTTCTTGCCACTTGGCTTCTTCTCCCAGCAGAAGCAGGAACCTGAGCTGAAGTGGTAGCTGCAGTACACTGAATAAAACTACTTATGGATCACTCTTTTAAGGGCTGTGAGGTCTGATTTGTAGGGTGGCAGAGGATCATGAAGCCCTAGGACTGTGTGTAGCTGCATTTCGGTACAGAATGCCATTTGCAGCCCTGCCCCATGTCACTGGCTGAGCCATCCTGGCTGCTCTCCAGCAGGGTTGCAATGTTGGAACAGCACCGGGGAACATCGTCAGGGATCAGGATCAGATCCGTTTTATTTCTGTATGCGTTTTGTACCTTTCTTGTGAATACTACTTAGATATCAGGACCAGATATGTTCACACTCTGTATCATTTTGCCATTTTACTCCAACGGGCTACAGAGGCTGGTAAAAATCCTTTTAGGCTGAGTAGGACCTTAAAGTTTAGGTCCATATTTTCAAATGATTGATTAAAACAACACAGATTATTTATTTATTTATATATTTATTTTTAGTTTTTAGTTCCTAAAATATTACCCGAAGAGCCACTTCAGCTGAAGCTACATTTTATGGTGAGCTTCATTTACACATCACATCACTACACAGGGTGAGTGAGACATCTAGCATGTGGGCCGTAGTCATTTGGAATCAAGAATTTACAATGTCCCTGATCTCAGTACAAAATACTTTGTTAAAAATAGCCCAGTTGACATTGTAAGACCTATAAGGGCTCTGATTTAGCAAAGAACTCACATCTCTGCTTAATTGTGAGGTTCTGATTAGTCTTATTTAAGACTATAAATTTTCCACTAACTTTCCACTAAAAAAAAGTCCCATGCCAAAGTTCTTCCTTTTACCTGGGCCAAAACTGTTAATGGTAGAAGTAAAACGTAGCTTTTCAAATTTGTGAAGAATTTAAAGGATTTTAACTTCTGCCATATTAAAGAATTTATGTGAATTAATTCCTCAAGTTATTATAGAGCAATTTAATTAATAATGGATCTGCTTTTCATTATGAGAAATAATAAGAATAAATATCTTCTATATCAAAGCTTATATTTTAAAAAGGATAAATCAGCTATAACACACTTAACTGCTTCCAGAACATGAAATGAACACATATTGCTCCATTAGTTAATTTTGGATCACTGATTTAAAAACAGTTCAAAAGGAGCATAATCTCATAAGGATCTCTCTTTGTTCAGTCTGTTGTGATTTATTTCATGAGGTACAATAAACACTGTTTCTTGTGAAGCTAAATACTATTAGGGTTCTTCAAATGGTTTTGGTTTAATATCTTTTATGCACCAGTATAAGTTACATATGACAATGGTAAGACAATGTTTATCCAGTGTTCACAGATGCAGTTTTGTACTCCTGCATATCTTGCAGGCTGTTGATTAAGGCTTGATTAAGACTACCAAAAAGGCTTGATCAAGATTACCAAAAGCTCTGCAGTAAAACAATAAATGCAATTAACAAACAATAAAACAACCTTGGAATGTTAACTTTTATCCATGAAACATTATGGATGTGTATGCACTAGTATATTAATCCAGGCCCAGGCATAGGCCTGTCATCATGTGTCCTGTCAAATTAGCAAGCACACCTCCTGGCATGGTTTTGGCCATCTAGCACCATCCAAGCAATGCCTGGATGTATTTGGGGTTAGGATTGGCCATCATTCATTCCTAAAGGCAGCTGTAATTTGGCCATTCTGCCTAAAGGCATAAAAGGGAGTTTAGCCATCTCAATGTAGAATGCCACACAGGTTGTCCCCAAAGACCATGGAATAGCCTTGATCTGTTTTATGTAGTAGCATAGATATCATTCTGAGCTATGGAAAATAAAGTAGGGTTTAAAAATGTACAATTAGATTCTACCTACTGCTTAATGTAGTCCTTGTTTACTCAGGCACTTAGGGCTTTTTAAGGCATATAGCATAACCACCTGCATTTAATTTACAGTGCAAATGTACAGTGGGTAACTACGCAAATAACTTCAGTGGCTGCAAAACAAACCTTTTACCATTTTCCAGGGGGTGTCTCCAAGGCTTCTGTGTTTTCAGAGAAGAAACAGCACCAACAGAAAAGTACCTTACCCTTCTTATCCTTAGTTGAGGCTGGGGCTTTTGTGGTCAAACTTAGTGTCAAAAACTGTCAGCCTCTTGAAGAAAGAGGTAATTCAGTAAGATAGCAGAGGAGGCATTTTAAAGGAAAATTCATAGGGCAGACCATTGGCTATAACAATGCTGGGACACTCTTACAGAAACACAAAGATATACTTTGGCAGTTGTGTGACATTCTGGAGAGACCCCAGACTGTAACATCACGTCCTCAAGGACCTGATTCCCTCTCTCTGGCTGATGCAGACAGTGTTTGCTCTCTCTACCACCATGAAAATCAGTGAGATTTTCCTCAAAGCCTCTAACTGTGAGTTAGAGATAACTGTATTGAACCAAGACCACAGGATGACGCCAAAAACAAGGCCAGGGTGAGAGAATCATGATGGGAATGTAGTTCTGTAGGGATATTGTCTTGTCAAAGGAGGAAAGCTCACTGCCTTTCCTTGCAGTGCCTGAGTATCTGCAGTGAGAGGGTTGTCTACGGATGGACGGATAGAAAGATTGCATATGGATAATTATATGCAGAAAATGAGCTTCATTTCCTACTTGCTTGCACCTTGCACTATCTCTTTTGTATCAAAAGAAAGGCAGTGCGTTGCACCATGTAATTCAGCTACAACGTCTCAGCTTTTTACAAGCAATTCCTCATCTCCGAGCTTTCCCTTATGCTTCCAGACTGCAACTGGGAACTGACTACATTTGTTTAAAGAAAAATAGCTTAGCACACCCTGATCTGCTCATCCTCTGCTACTCTGACCTTTGCCAGCACTCGAGCTTACAGGTTCCAACACGAAGTGTCTGGAGGCAAAACCTTCTCAAAGATGGGATCTCTTGCCCATTAGCGTTTGCTGCTCCTAGATAGTCCCCCTTGCATTTGCTGAGCTACCAGGGCTGCCTGTTCCCTTGGGATTTTGCTTTTCAGGTGTCAGAAGCTTCAACACTTCACTGAAACATGCCTGCCATTGAGACCTCCATAGCAGCACTACAGCAAGATGCATTTTGATCTTTGAAACTATTTGATTGATTTTATAAATATATAATAAGAAAGCAGGTCTGGCAGATTTTCTCATTCTGGGTATTTCTGGTAAGACAGTATGGAATAAGTCGCTAATGGATCCATTGTTGTGTTGAATGGCCTTGCTCATCTAGGTTGAGGAGCTGAACTCATGAGAGGAATTTTTTGTTCCTTGATCAGATGTTTTTTTCCACAAGTTTGAATTCCAGTATGTCTGTCCCATACAAGTACATTTTTGATTGTGCCATTCCTCAGTTAAACAACACACGGTGGGGAAGGGTCAATTTTAATTCATTGATGGGTATAATTTGTTCTATATCCCTTTATATAGTTATATAAATGTAGTTGTTAGCTAATGCTTTAAGAATTGTAGCCAAGTGCTAAGGAATAGAAACTCTTAAGAACTAAATTATGTAAGATGCATATAAAATCACATTATCTCCTAGTAATTTAATCTTTCTTTTTTTTTCTTTTTTTTTTTTTTTCTTGTAGTTCCAAAGGACATAATTTTACGTTGTCCTGGGCTTGAGCATTAAAGGATAAATTTGATCACCAGTCAACCTGTCAACTCTTCATTGTGATGGAAAAATGGACCCCTAAAATAAACCCTTTGTTATGCTGCTAAAACTGCCTTTGAATCCAAAATCTCTTGTGATTTTTAAAACACAAACCCAAAAATGTCAGAACCTGACCCTTCATCTGGATTTGTAGGAAACATGGAAAATGGGACTTTTCTGGAGCTATATCCCACATCCCTCTCAACTTCAGTGGATTCATCGCCTGGCCGTTTATCCAATGTCTATGTCTATGTTTCTATATTCCTTAGTCTCTTAGCTTTTCTCCTTTTGCTATTGATCATTGCACTTCAGAGGCTGAAAAACATAATTTCTTCCAGTTCCTCTTACCCAGAATATAATAGTGAGGCTGGAAGTTCTTTCACTAATTTAGAGGTTTGTAGTATTTCTTCCCAACACTCTGCTCTCTCAAATCTTTCTTCATGAAACTAAAAGAAAGGAAACACATGGGGCATGGAAGAGCTTTTTCTAGTTTCTTGGGGAGGTAGAGCATGCAACATTTGACTTAGATTACTATTATGAAGAGGTGGCTTTTAAAGTTTTGTCAGGGTTTGTGGGTTTTTGTTTTGTTTGTTTGGTTGGGTTTTTTCTCCTTTCCTTTTCTGGTCTTCATTTTCCCTCTTAATAATGTTCTTTTTCATTCTGGACAATGGATAATGACACTTTTCCTGCCTGTAATAGTGATGCTGTCTTTTTCTCGCACATATATGGTGTTCATTAAGAGTATTCCTGCCAAACTGTAATACAGTTCTAACTAGATGTGTTGTTTTTCTGCTCTAGTTGTGACCCCTTCCCTGGTTTTGTATCAGTAATATGCTGACTACATTTCTTTCTCCTTTTTTAGTTAGATAAGGACTTCTGGATGAAATCCCCGTTGCAAAAATATAAAATAAAATAGCTTAAATTATAACTACTCGGACAATTTAAAATTGTTGATACTTTTTTTTTTTAATTTTCACTTCTTTTTGAAAAATATTTATTGTTTTTTATAAAACACAGCTAAACCCCATTTCTTCAGGTATGTTGCCTTTGTTTATTTGTACTCCCAACTGGTTCTGTATAAAGTCTCCGTGTTTCACTCTTTGAGTCTCTTTGGTGAACTTAGTAAAGTGACTGCAGTAACGATGCTCACTGCTGAATGTGTGGAGGTATTTTTGGACCCAATTGCATCTCATTTGCCTAATGACTTGTTCCTCCAAGGGGCAGCTTTTGCTGCTGAATCAATCACACAACTCCTTTGCACCTTTCAGCTTTTTCTTGCTGGATGCCAGTACATGCCAGTGGTTTCTTTTAAAATACCTGAATAAACAAGTACAGCCTGCAACTGAATAGCTCCTAAACTGTCACAAGATGTACTCATGTGAGCAGGGCTGGCAGAGACAGAAATTGCTTGTTCTGGTGAGGACTTGCCCAGCCAGATTTTATCTTGTAATTTCACTGCTGCAGACTGGGGTGGAGGGAGGACATGAGAATGTGCCTAATGGGCAGACAGACCTTGAGGAGGTGCAAGGTGTACCTGCAGAGGATAGGAAGAGATGGGAAGGAAAAAAGCAGTGGCTCTTCCCCCCTTCCTCATGAGTGTAAGGAGACGCCAGAGATAAGAGGCCCATGCACCAGTACAGGTTAGGGGTTGAAGCCTCCAGTTAAGGCTCAGGGCAAGCCCACATGAAACCCAAAGCAGGATTAGCTCCCTTCCCCTTTTCCTTCCAGGGTAGGATAAAAAGGGGAATATGGAAAAAGAAAACATGCCTCACCCAAGATTGAAAGTTAAGACTGTAACAAATTTCATTAATAACGGAGGGAAAACAGATAAAGTAATATTAAAGGAAGAAGGATATAGAACTATATACAAAGCCCTCTCTTGGATGGCAGTGGATTGTGCGGCGCATGTGAAGTCAAGGCCAGCCAAGCTGAGATGCTGTCACAGCAGCAGAACACGGGATGGAAGAGCCCCCCCAGCTTCCTGTCTCCTTGTTCTAGGGAGTGTGGCAGGGAAGGGGATCACAGATGCCCCCTGTCTCCTCAGGGTCCCAGGGTTACCAGCTGTTTCCCCCACTCAGTCTGTTCACCCTTAAAATGCAACAGTTGACCCGCTGGAAAGCAGCTCTGTGGAGACAGACCTGGGAGTCCCGGTGGACAGTAAGTACCCCATGGGACAGCAATGCGCCCTTGTGGCCAGGAAGGCAAATGGTCTCCTGGGGTGAATTAGCAACAGTGTGTCCAGCAGGCTGAGAGAGGTTCTCCTCTAGTCTGCCCTAATGAGACCACATCTGGAGTATTGTGTCCAGTTCTGGGCTTCCCAGTTCAAGAGGGACAGGGAAATACTAGAGAGAGCCCAACAGACAGCAACAAGGATGAGGAAGGGACTGGAACATCTCTCTGATGAGGAAAGGCTGAGAGCCCTGGGGCTGTTTAGCCTGAAGAAGAGAAGCCTGAGAGGGGTTCTTATAATGTTTACAAATATCTGAACGGTGCATGTCAAGAGGATGGGGCCAGTTTCTTTTCAGTGGTGCTCTGTGATAGGACAAGGGGCAATGGTCACAAACTGGAACACAGGAAGTTCCACCTCAAGATGAGGAAAAAACTTCTTTACTGTGAGAGTGATGGAGCCTGGAACAGGCTGCCCAGAGGGATTGTGGAGTCTCCTTCTCTGGAGACTGGAGGGTTTCAAAATCCACCTGGATCTGTTTCTGTGTGGCCTGCCCTAGGTGATCCGGCAGAGAGGCTGGACTCGATGATCTCAAGAGATCCCTTCCAACCCCTATCATTCTATGTTTCTATGATTAAGGGGTGAGAAATGGATATTTCACATTCTCACTCCTCTTTATGATGCCATAATCTGGATTATGATTTCCCCCTGCCCAAAATGTAACCCAGCACTCAATTTCTGCAGTAAAATAACAAGCAGCATTGTGAACAGGATTCTATGGTCAGCTGGGAATTAAATCAAGTGAAACAATCACAGAAATTAATTGAAATGCCAAGTGTGACCTGCTAGGACTGCAGCCCCACACTATGCAGTGTGATTCCTTGCTGTCCTTAATGCACTGTGTGAGCACAGCCTGATCCCACCACTCAAGCCCATGTGAATTTTGCTCTCATGGCATGATCCAAAGCACTGGAGAGACCCAAGGAAGGGTATGGCTTTGTCACTGCCATTCCTGTTGCTGGCATAATGGTGCATGGAGCTCCAGGTGATGGGACTGCCTCAGTAATAGCGCAGGGTGACAGCTGTCCCTGGGCACTGTCCTACTGCCCAGCAGGACAACAAACAGGCTATCGAGCTGCAGAAGACCCCTCCCGACCTTGTTACAAATACCCTCCCACTCATCAACAAGACATTCTGACATTAACTACACAGGCTTTGAAAGAGAAATCAGTGTAAATATGACTAAAACTGCAACTGTTCAGTGCCAAAAATACAGATGATGCTGGAGTTGGTGTTTTCAATTGTTATGTGAACCTACAGTATGGTGAGTGGCAATGACTTACATTGGTGATCACCTCTTTACAAAGGTCAAAGAACTTGTTGACTAATAAATAACTTAAGCCTGCAAATTTTCTGAGACAAACTGGTTTGATTAATATATTTAGTCTCTGGAATATTTTATTCATCTACACAAAAAATTTATTGTAATTTACTTTTCAGACTTGGGAAAAGACTTAATTATTTAAAAGGGATCAGTAAACATTATTTGCTTCCTGAAAGCTCTTCCAAGTCCCAAACCTGTAACAGAAAGTATCTGTGTGTTCATTGGTAGAGAAAAATAAATGAACTGTAACTCAAGATGGAGCAACTGTTCAACTATCTTCTCTTACTGACAAAGTTGTACATTTGTTGCTTCTCTGCTGCAAATGCAGGAATTTAATCAAAACCAGAGATAAGACCACAGGGTGGGATGGGTATTTGTTACCAGCGATATGTTTCCAACTGCTAGTGTATGCTTGAAGATATAGAGATATTTAATATTAAAAAGACTGTTGAAAACCTATTCACTTTGTTCAATAAGTCGTTGTCAAAGTTCACAGCAAAAGGTATTTTTTAGCCTGTGCAAAGTAACAAAGGTAGTTGAAACCACACATTTGATTTTGCTTTGCAGTTTAGTAGAGGCTGTTGATTTTTCCCCCCTCTGCAGTGACATATGGGATTGCATACAGTCAGCATGACTTCAGCTGAGTTACACCTGTTCTTGTCAGGACAGATTTGAGTACAAAGAAGTTGGATCCAAAAGAACAGCATCAGGAGAAGCCACAGGCGAAAAGCACCATGGCATTTTTGAGTATTACTAAGTACTAGTTCTTCAAGAAAACAAACAAACAAACAAACAAACAAACCACAAAACAAAAGCAAACAACTAAGAACTTGAGCTTGAGTTAACTTGAGAACACTGGAAGAGGCTTCCTAGAGAGGTGGTCAATGCCCCAAGCCTGTCAGTGTTTAAGGGGCATTTGGACAATGTCCTTAATAATATATTTTAACTTTTGGTTTGGTCAGCCCTGAAGTGCTCAGGCAGTTGGACTAGATGATCATTGTAGGTGTCTTGCAACTCAAATTTCTATTCTTCTATTCTATTCTATTCTATTCTATTCTATTCTATTCTATTCTATTCTATTCTTCTATTTTATTTGAGATAGAGCTGCAGGGGCCTGGACAGGCTGGAGAAATGGACAGAGAGGAATCTCATTAAGTTCAGCAAGGGAAAATGCATAGTCATGCACCTGGGGAGAAATAACTCCAGGCACCAATATAAACTGTGGAAAACAGCTCTGAAGAGAAGGACCTGGGGGTCCTGGTGGACAAACACTAAATTGAACATGGGCTGTCATTGCAATGCTACGACAAAGGAGGCCAGGAGCATCCTGGGCTGCATTAGGAGCATTGCCAGAAGGTTGAGGGAGGTGATCCTTCCTCCTGCTCAGCAAAAGTGTAACACCTGGATTGCTTTGTCCAGTTCTGGGCTCCCAGTAGAAGACAGATATGGAGCTAGTGCATTGAGCCCAGCATAGGGCTATGAAAATGTTTAAGGGACTGAAGCAACTCTCATATGAGGAGGGGCTGAGAGAACTGGGACTGTTTAGTCTAGAGAAGGTTCAATGTATATAAATACTTCATGAGAGAGAGGAAGAAGAGGGAATGAGGTTCTTCCCAGTGGTGCCCAGTGACAGGACAGGAGGCAATGAAATTCCATCTGAACACAAGGAAACATTTTACTGTTAAGATAGTCAAACACTGGCACAGGTTGCCCAGAGGCTGTGGAGTCTCCATGCGTTGACCTGAGCAACCTGCCTGCAGCTGACTCTGCTTTGGGCAGGAGAGCTGGACGAAATGATCATCAGAGGTCCTCTATCCATGCTGTGATTCTGTGATCCACGTCAGTGCAAAAACTCAGCATCTTCTAGCTCACTGCCACTTCACAATGCATTTTCTTGTCTCTGGAGCTGAGTAAACATCATCTTTTTTAGGGGGTGATTTGTTCAACAGCTTCTTATAAATGGCTGCTCTGTGCCACCTCCTGACAGCAGCCACACTCTTTTCCAGCTCTTCCACTGCCTTTTTGTGGTGTGGGTTCACAGTCAGCTTTTTCCCTGAGCCCTTTTTCCTTTCACAAAGCCCTCTTGACTACAACAGTGCCATTAGCTTTGGTAATACATGACTCCAAGACTTCACGGTTACAGTAGCTGCAAAGTATATCTGGAAATCTATAGAAAGAAAAATACCAATAAACCATGGGTAGGAAAAGAACAGAAGGAGTTTCTGGATCATATAGGAAAACAAAACAAAACAAAACAAAACAAACTTGCTTAGAGAAACAAATACAGCCCATTTAAGTGTATTCATTTGAAGTGTAGCTGGTCAAGGCTGTAGCAGTTGCTCTATCTATACCCTAGGCTCTACTGTCAAGTTAACCCATCATATTCATCTGCTCTCACCGTTTTCAAACTATTTCCATCCTGAAACAGTATCAAACATTTGTCACTTAGAAACTCTTCACGGAGAGTTTCTTCCAATGAATTCATCTTCTGCTTTCAGCCCTTCTCTGCCTGCCAGCTCACCTGAAAGTTTTATCTCTGTAAGCTTAAAGTCTGGTCTGGATTTCCTACAAATATCGCTTAACTTGGGAACAATTCTTAGTCCTCTTCCATGCAGATTTTTCACCCTCCTCTTTGACTGTTTAATCTGGTGGTACTCTGGTGAGGCTGAAAAGCCATGGAGCATCATGCTTCACTGTACTTGAACTTTTTTCATTTAGATTCTGGGTATTTTTGTGAGATCACTGGAAAAGATATCTGTGTTGGAAGGTTATTTACAAAGTCCATATACCTCCCATTCTTCTTGATGGGACTGTTTTCACTGCATCTGTTATGATTGTCTAAGGAAACATTGGGAAATACAGCCAAACTGCTTCCTCAGCTGAATGACCTTTTCATGTCCACAGTCCCTCCTACACTCCTGAAGACAACGGCCCCACTTTGTGCCTACAGCAGAGGATTACATGGCACAAATTCAGGATGCCAAAGTAGCTGGAAGAAGTCCTTTTTCTTCTCCAAGAAATGTGGGCTTGCTCTTGCCTAAGTCTTTGGCATAACATAGAGAAGCCCTCAAGATGCTTTATACAAAATTAATTATGTGATGCCATCCAGTCTGATATTCAAGTGGCATCCACCTTCAATCACAGTCCCAGTCTCACACCATAGCTCCATAAAGTTCCTGTCTCTGTCAGACTGCCAAAAAGTAGGGTGACACAAACTGGCCAAGATGCTGTCCCAGGCTAGGACACTTTGCTGATGCCAGTTTAAGGTGTTTTCACAGCTCCTCCCAGCACTGTTCTTTGGAGATAAAAGCACCATCAGCCTCCTGTGTATTCACTTTCAAGGCCAGGTAAGCTCCTTAGTGTGATCATGGTAACCACCATGCAGGCAAGAGACAGGCAGGACCAGGTGAGATGAGCTATTTTTCAATTCTATTTTCTTTGGTTTAGATCAGTGGGAGCTGATCACCCACTGTAAGTCTGAAAATCCTAGCTGGTGGCTATCAGCATGTCTAGGATCAGGAAATTGGATTGGGCTCCTTCACATGGTTGAAGTTCACCTTCTGTTCCTTACAGACAGCAGCACAATGGGTACATGTGTTTCAGCGCTTAACAGACTCACCAAAAGATGCAGCGTTAATACAGTTAACTTCTGCAAGCAGCTTCAGTTAAAAACTAAGAAGGAAAAAAAAAAATCTATTTTAAAAAGTATAATCTAATGTATTTTTTTTCCCCACTTCAGAAGTTTTCTTTGGAAAATCATAATTTTGATCTGTGTCTAAAGAATAATGGGTTGTTAAAAATTGAGCATTTTTATTACAGCTGTGGTGACTTTATTATTCTTGCCCACAGATCTTTATAGGTAAGAAATTCTACTGTTTAAAGGGGCATATAATTATTTTACCCATATATTTCTCTGCTTTATCCTCAACAAACAAGTGTAGGTGTATATCAGAGCAATTTTGCCACACATATTTACTTTTGAAGCTGTCCTTGTAATGCTGCATACAGATTTGGTCATACAGACTAGGTCCTAGAATATGTTCACATCTGTTTTTCTGCCAGCAAGTATTATTACTAAAGTATAAGATGGAGACATAAGCTGTTAGCTAATGAATTACACCTTCACTGTCCCTTCAACATACAGATCAGTTTGTCCTTTGTCTTAGAATATTAGTTACAGCCTATAAATAATTTGCATGGCTTTATCTTGGACCTGGGCTCAGCAGTTGCTGACAAGTAAGAAATAACTTCAAAAGACATACTTATGTCAGAGGTTCTCTGTGTGTTTTGCTCGGGATGAATCCTGCTCCAGCTCCCTGGGTGCGGCTCCAGCACAGGGAGCCTCATGCTGAGGGTTACCTTTTGAGTTACCCCCAGGACTGTGCCCCTTATCCCAAACAGCTTCATTGGGCTGCAGAATATGGAAGTAAACACAGAGGCTTGCAGGTGATATTAAACTAGCAGGAGCTGCAAATGCCTGCCAGGGCAAAAGAATCATACAAAGACACCCAGCGAGACACAGAAGCACAAGAATGTGAAATGAGATGCAGCCTGAAAAGCACGCAAATTAACGTGTCTGATTATGTATGATCCTATTCCATATTACACCTCTGTGGTATACTCAAGAAGAAATGGCCAGATTTGCAATTTCAGCCATCAGTATGAAAACAAGTGCTTGTGTGGAAAAAAAGAGTAACACCAATATCTGATCTCAAACAGTGGGTTAAAGACTGGGTTAAATTTGCCATACAATTTTGTTAGACCCAGGTAGTCCTAATTTCATGGTGTATGTTAGAGGTGTGGAAGAAAGTGTCAGCCCAGATGATGCCAAGCAAGTGGCAAGTCTCCACACTACCACATTCTCCCACATCCTCTGTTCTTGCAGGAACTAGCCACCCAGGGCAGATCTGGTCCTTGCACAGATGTTCTGGAAGGACAGTGCCTGGGATCCTGGCATGGGCAAGTCTACGCTGCACATGTTTGATGGGCTCTGTGACTCCAGTAACCTCCTAAGAAAACTTCAGTGCCATAGGTATATTTTCTACTTCCACTTGTTTCAATAGAGCAAACCCATTGAAGTGCTCCTTTAGCAAGTATTACACACCCTTGCCCAAGCTCCATTCTCAGTTACCAATGTGAGACCAGCAAAGTTGTTCTGGAGACACACAGACAATGACAAGAGAAACATCTCATCCTCTAATGTTTCTCATAACTGCACCTGCACCACATGTCTGTCAGCTCAGCTGCTGCTTTTTGAGTGTTTCTCTGTGGCTGTTGGCACAGAGGATAAAATGTTACTGACTAAAAGACTCTACAGTCTTCTCTTGGATGTCTTTTTTCATCTAGGATGCAGCAATTTCTTCTGGCTTCCACATCATAATATCTGCAGCCTACTATTGCAGGGAGATAAAAATGTTAGTTATTTGATGTACACTTTAACTGGCCTCTGTATCTCAAGCTACATGTATGTGTTGAAAAGGGATCCAGCAGCTGTCTGTAACATAATCAAGCCCACTCCCCAGAAAAACTTTCAGAAAAAAAACCTATTGGTAAATTCCATTGTATTAGAAAACATTGTAGCTCATGTTGAAAGTAAAGAAGATTGGACTGACAGATTTATAATTGCATGGATCTACTGAGAATTCAGAACAAGGCAAGCTGTTTGACCAAAGGCACTTTCCAGTGTCTAACTGATCAGTATTCATTAAGTGGAAAGGCAGGCTGCTGTGATGAAGAAGATTATCAGACAGTAACTTGAACTTTGGCAAGATCAAAAGCAATTAGTTAGGTACTAGAGTCAGAGTGAGTCATTCAAAGTGGATGAGAAGACAGCAAAAAAAAAATCTTTGCATGATTTTGCATTACAAAAAATGATTGCAATTTTGTGATACACAGGTGGTAACAGATAAAAAGAATAGAAAAAAGCAAGACAGACAAACCTGCTGATAAATGTCTTTGCTCAGCATGGGTCCTCCCAGCTTCTGTCATCTGGATTTGTTCAAAAAGGCTATGAAAAAGGCAGAGCTTTCCTGTTCCTCTTTCTCATTCTGCAGTTTGAGTTGATGTCATCTTAAAGTAACCCTGCTGGCATGGTCTTCTGCGATGGTCTTCTAGAATGGTTTTTAGTTTGTTTCCTCAAAGGCATATCCTAGGAGAGGGAAAAGTGAAAAGCAAAAACCAAGGAAGTTTTGATGAGAATAGAACCGGATATATAAATAAATAGGTATACAAATAAATACATAGAAAATAAGAAAAAGGATTTGGAAAAGATGGGTAGATAGAGAGACAGAAGGTGTGAAAATTCTGTTCAAATTCTGTCTTCCAAAAACAAAGAAATGTATGCAGAAAGACAAAAATATAAAAAAATATTTCTTTGTGGCAGACCACCCACCAACTACTTCTTATTTACAACTAGAAACTCACTATGAAAAATAGATAAATGTAAGGGTAATTAGGAAAGCAGATATGATTAAATGTTTGGAGAGTGTGGTGTCTGCTCTGCCTGTGTGTCCAGCTGCTCCAGGAAATGTGCCAGAGAAAACAAAGAAAAAGGGTCATCTCTGCAGACAAGAAAAAATAGGCAGGTGGACTCTGCCTTCAATAACACCAGGATCAGTGTGCTTTGAGCAGGGTTTGAGCAAGCCAGGTTCTGCTCCTCATCTGCTCTTCCACCTCTTCCCAACAGCCAGGGTGCTGTGAGATAGTGTGGTTCCTTGTGGGTATCTGCTTACTGACCAGCCTTAGGGCAGCTTTGTGGTTACCTAAAGAAGTTATCTGACTTAACTCTTGCCTAGAAAAATGGTTTCATATACTTCTTGTTTGTTTGCTGTTGGTTTTATTTATTTTTGTTTGTTTTGTTGTTTTGTTTTCTGTTTCATTGTTGCTTTCTTTAAAGCTAAGACATAAAAAGATAACTTGGAAAAGCAGACCTCACTTGTATCTGAAGATACTGAATTCTGTTAAACTAGAATTGTATACTACTACAGGGGCTGTGGCAAAGAGAATAAAGAAATAAAAGCAGAATGAGAGCAAGTCAGAGTACAGAACCAAGGGGCTAACTTTGCCATGCAACATTCCTGAGGATCCCATGATTTACATTTAATTCTTTTTAAAATGAAATTGTGAAGAAATGATGCAAGAAGCAAGATAGCTGTTCCCATCATCCCTCACCAGAGCTGTGTTAGCCCATACAATTGTGTCTGCACAAGTGGGTGAAGGATGACACAAAGCTGCATATGCTCCCTGGACCTGGGCTAGCACTGGTGAAGGGGCCATAGTCAGTGTAGTGCCATCTCTAGCCTATAAGCCTATGTGACCTCTAGGGCAGACCTCATTGTGTCCATTTAGCTCACAGCACCAGCAGGAAAAGCTTATAACTATCCATATCCATCCTTGGATGGATCCCTGGAGATACTCGGAACAGATGTGAGGAAGGTCCTGGGCAGCATGCTCTGGCTTTGAGGTTTGCTTGTTAGCAGAGAGCTGGACTCTATAGCTCCCTTCCAGTGTAATGTTTCTATGATTCCATGATATGAGAATCTGAGATCAACACTAAAAAAGGATGGAAGAAATTAATGTAGAAATACAAAGCTTGTCCATTGTTATTGGCTCTAACACCAGCATTTACACTTCATAAAGTCTTGTTTGGTGTAAATCATAATACAGATCCTATTACAGTTTCTGTGTTACAGTTTCTGAGCAGTTTCTATTATTATCCTTGATGATCTCAGTGGTGAATTCCAGAATAATAGAATCGTTCTTGTTGGAAAATACCTTCAAGATCATCTAGACCAATTGTTAACACAGCACTACCAGGTCACCACTGAACCATATGCCTCAAGACCACATCTGCTCCTCTTTTAAATACGTCCAGGAATGGTGACTTTGCCACTTCCTTGGGCGGCCTGTTTCAGTGCTTAACAGCCCTTCTGGTGAAGAAACTTTTCTTAGTATCTAATCTAAACTTCCCCTGGCAAAACTTGAGGCCATTTCCTCTTGGCCTTATCACTTGTTACATGGGAGAACAGACCAACCCCCACCTCTCTATAACCTCCTTTCACGTAGCTGTACAGAGCGATAAGGTCCCTCCTGAGCGTCCTTTTCTCCAGACTAAACAACGCCAGTTCCTTCAGCTGCTCCTCGTAAGACTTGTTCTTTAGACCCTCCACCAGCTTTGTTGCTCTTTTTTGGACATGCTCCAGAACCTCAATATCCTTCTTGTAGTGAGGGGCCCAAAACTGAACACAGTATTCAAGGAGCAGCCTCACCAGTGCTGGGTTACAGAGGCATAATCCCTTCCCTGGTCTTGCTGGCCACACTATTTCTGATACAAGAATTTTTGAACTGTATTTAAAATTGTTTCAAATATCTCTGATGTTAAAAGAAGTATCCAAAGCATATCTGTACAGATTATAGATTTGTGTTTAATCTAAAATTATTTTTTTTTTCAAAAACAGGGTCATATTTTTGTGAAGAAAATTTATTTCAGATTTGCTTGTGATTAATTTTTTCAATTATTTAATTAATCCAGAAAAAAACCCAAACAAAAAACCCAAACCAACACCCAAACAAACAAACAAATACACACACACACAAAAAACCCCAAAACACAAAAAGTCAGTTATTTATAAAACCTTAATTTAATTTTCTTTCATGACTTGATCCTAATGGGTGTTTGCACATAGCCCTCTTGTTGACCTCCATGGAAGTTACACATCTAAGGGGAATGCAGAACCAGACTCAGCAGACAAAATTAGTGGTATTCTAATTGCTTATTAAAGCACCAATTATGGTGTTTAATTTTTCCGCTGTTTAGAGCCCAACTTACTGACTTTTAATGGAAAAAAAGGAATGCATGCTCGAATTAGAATGTAATCAGATAAGAAAAATGGTTAACATTATATTAGAAGTTCAGAAGCAGAGCAATTGGTAAGCATGAATGTTTTCATTTGAGTTACAAATACCACTAACTTCCATTTGTGTTGGCAGTTTAACTAATTTGTATTCAGAAAATCGCATCCCTGAAAATGTGTAAAACATCTGCTTTGAGAAACTGAGTGTCAATAACTAAACTGTGATCATAATTGTACATAGACCTCTGGAGTTGTAAAGAGGAAGGCTAGATTATCTCCATTAAGGACAGTGACTTGTCAGTTGTTCACAGGATGGATCTAATCACATTATTCATTAATTCAGTCCATAGGGGGGAGAGAAGTGACTCAAAATCATCTGCAATGACACAAAGAAAGAATGGAGTTTTTTTCAGATGAAACATGACAATGACTTTATCTGGATTCCTTGGTATGCAGGTACTTCAGGAAGCCCCTTGTTTCCCCTTTTCTTTAGTTTTTCTCCAAAATTACTGCTTGCCCTGTGTATGTGGCATTTTATGCTAAGCAATCTGGAACCCTCCCATGCAGTAACTAGGTGTGACTTCACCTCCCACTGATTTACTGAGCCTAGAAAACATATGCAATAAAAACTGCAGTGAAACAGTAGGGTGACTTGACAGATGTAAATAATACATGCCTATCCCCTCTCAAGTGTACCTCTACCAATACCCTTTACTGAATATTACCAACATTGTTTAGCATGCAACACCGGCCTTCTGCTGATAATAGGTAACATCTGCTTTAGGTCAAAAGGATAAAGAAAAAGTACTTCTTTCAGTCAGACTCTGCTCATCCTTGTCTGTAGCAAATTTTAAGTGGAGCTGGTGTATAACAAAAATCACAGCTGACAAGATATCTTTTCAGCCACACGCCTCCCATTTGTATATCGATATACCACATCTCATTTGGGTTTGGGATGTGTAACAGTAATGATTCCTCAAGCATCTCCTGAGTCCTAGGAAATTTAGTGTGCCTATCTGATGAGCACATAGCATGAAAAGTCTCTACAGTTAAATAGGGAAATGCTGTAAATACCATTTTGGGCAATATGTTTGCTAGGTAAGAGCTTAATTACTTTTAGTGCTTAAAGGTGGTGCTGCCATAATTCTAATCCCTTCTATAAAATTCTAATCCCATCTATAAAAATGCTCTCATCACTGCCACATGTTCTATCACCATTCACTGGGACTATTTACTATCTTCAGTTCTTTATTAATCATTATTAAATATAAGTAGATTTCTCAGGGTGGCTCCTACAAAGGAAAATACTCCTCCTTGAGTATACACAGGGCCTCTTCCTATATAGAGGCACCCTGAAGGATGTATGATTAAATATAGGATACTTGGAAACTGGCAGATTACTGCTTACACTAGGAGAAGTGGGGATGGAAAATCCTTTCCTTCCCCATCCTAAATGTTAGACATGCAGGTATGCAAGGAAGCAACAGCAACAGCCTTACAATTCACACCCCTGAACTTGTATCTGGAAAGGCTTTTTGCCTCGGACACCAAAACCGACTCCAACACTTCTTACAAAGGATGCAAAACTTGCCCACTGTGCTATGAGGGCTGTTGTCCAGTGTCACAGCAAAGTGGGCAGTCAGGAGAGGGAACTGCCACGCAAATACAGCTCAGCACTTTGAGCCCAATAATGAAAGTGCTGACACGCTCTACCAAACACCCCATCGGTACTACTATCAGTACATGGGGGCTTGCATAGTACAGAAAGACTTCAGGGAGTGAATTTGCCTAATTCTAGCAAGTCCACAATAAACCCAGACATGCTGTCTCGATGTACTGGCCTTATAACTTGCTGAAATCTGGACAAATCTTCATGGGAAACTCAAAATGATGGTCCAAAATTCATGTGCATGAAGACACAAAAGAAGTCTTAGTGTAAAGGGAACTTAGGAAGTAATAAATTTTTTCCCCTTCACATTTCTCATTCTTCAGACTTTTGGAAACTTTTCTACTGGCCACAGCTGTAATACAAGAGCTAAAGAAATTGTGTCAGTGATTCCTTTGAAACATCTTTGTCCGTAATCTGGAAGTAACATAATGAGTAATTTATATCTCTGAGCTAAAGCCCAGTGAAGGAATTGTTAAGTAATCACTTCAAAAGCAATTTCCGTTAGTACAAGATGTCCATGAATTTTAACAGGTCATAAGGATATAACAGCAAGGATTTTGTTTCATGGTATGGCTTTCCTTCTCAGAAATGAAATAATTGTCAAATGTTCTTGAATGTACATTAGTATACTTTATGACTTAAATGAATTCCTAGAAGTCAGGTTTTATGGGATGGGATCACCTCAGGGAGGAATTTTTTTTCTCTTAAAAAAGTATTTGTGGTATTCTACAACATGCATTTTGAAAATAGTACCTAAAATTTTTCAGATACTTTCTATTTTGTTTTCACAAACCCCCATCACAATACTATAGACCTCTGCAACACTGCATCCTAATTTGCTGAAAGTCCCCAAAGATTTGTGGTTTTGGAGAGTTGAATTAGAAGATTTTAATTAGTAAATCACCTTCATTATTTAGGGATTATTTTGCTCCCCTGCAAAATCCAGTAGTAAATCTGGATTAAAAATGTTAAAGAAACACTATCCTGTCAGTGCAGATTTTTGGACTTGTCAAGGCTATGATTTCACAAGGCTATGGACCAAAAGAAGCCTCTCGATGATGGTTTTCAGAACATATGTATGAAATGCAGATTTGTCTGACATCCTGCAAATGTTTGTTGACAATGCCAAATGATTTCAGTTTACTTTCTCTCACTCTCACATACACATTTATATATTTGTGTGCTTGTGTGTATGCTCCACACTCCCAGTCACTCCCATCGTTCTTCTCTGAATTTGTTAATCCCTTCTGGGAAGATGCTCAGCATCCCACACAATGTTACAGCTCCTGTCACCCCATGTCATGAAGAGCATTTGCTGGATTCCCACTTTGCAAGGAGATGCCTCTTCATAAACAGCTCCAAACTGGCCATATAATGTAGTAGCTTCATATTTAATAATTTTTTTGCTCCTCATCACACTAAACCTTGCTGCACTGTTATCCTAGATTCATGCTTCTACTGAGTATCTCTGCCTCAGCTGAGCTTTCTCAGATGCCATGTCTTACTTTTTTTTCCAGTTTGAACTTAATTTTGTTTTGTTCTTCAGATGTTTTTCACGCATCATTGTTATTTATTTGCCTGTGGTGCTATAAAGCCACAAAAGAGATTGCCTGGGGCCCTCTCTGTGTTACACTCAATATATGAAGTGTTTCAAATTCAATAGAACTGGAGGAATAAGTACAGTTAACAGTGGTGTACCCATGGATATACGAGGTACACAGAAACCATCACCCATATTCTCCAAAGCACCTGGGTGAATATATAATCAATCAGCACCGTTGAAAGCCTGGGCAGAGGGAAGTCATGCAGAAAACTGAACCCTAGTCCACTCCATTAACCTCAAAGCCATCCTTTCCCTTAGCACCTTTTAATCAGTTCTCCGTCTCCACTGTGCTCACCTTGTCCCAGCTTAGCTTGCTCACCTTGTCTCAGTTTAGCTTGCCCTTGTGATTTATTTTAATATTCTGTTTACTCCTTCATCCTGATCATTAAATAAGATGTTAAATAAGACTGCACATAATACCAGTCTCAGCATTAAGCCACCAAGCACCACCTTGATACATTAATGTTTATCATTACACTTTGTTTACAATTCAAGGATCCAAATCAAAGTACCTATCAAGCCAATTATGAGAGTAATATTTCATAAGTGACTCTATCCAGTGCATTACTAAAACATCATTATTTTGGTGTAAATTGTCAGAGCTATCAACAGAATTCTGTATGTTACATCTGTAGATCTGGTGCTGTTACCTCCTCTGCTTTTCTTCTCCCTAATTCACATGTTTGAGGCAGAGCCAAGGCATAGGAGCAACAGGGGATCTTGGGTAGTCCATACATGGAGCCATGAGATACTGTGGAAAAGATACAGCTGGAAGAGTGACAGACTGGGTTCTCCTCCCTCAGCATTTTCTCCATTGAGTGATGAATGATGGCAGCTTATCCTTAACTGCCAGAGTCATTCCTCCCTTCCAGAGAAACCAAGCTACATCTGATTTTCTCTTCTTGTTCACTCACATCTTAGAGCATGATCTGCAATTCCAAGATGTTTCCAGCTCCATGAGGTCAATTCTTCCAACTATGAAACAGTCTCTGTAAGAGACCTTCAAGCAGGGTACATGGAAAGACACTGTTTGCTTCACTGCTCTTCTTTTCTGCCTTGTCTTAGCAGCAGCTGATCTTTGGCTGGGAAGCACATCCAGCTCCAGAAGTATCACTGAAGTTACTTGGCATTGATGACTTCTCTTAGGCACCGACTCACCTGTCTCAGTCTCTGCAGGAAGTGGCAATGTGGCTGCTCCAAATTAAACCCTACATTTGCTGCATAAATACCACAGTCCCCATATGACCTGAAACCACCAACTTTTTTATTTTCATATTTTCCAGGAGTCCATGTCTGGTTTAGCAATTAACAGGTCTTTTATTAGATCTCCTTTATTTCCTAAATGCTCTTCTTTATATTTCTCATTACCTTTTCAGAGTCAGGTAAAACTCTTCGTTTGTGAATTTAGTCCCCTCACCACCCTCTGGATGTTTTCCATTCTGGCAGTCTTTTTCAGGCTGTAAGTGGCTTTTGGTAAAACTTGTTCTATTTTTTCATTTGTCCTTTGATCACTCCCAACTACATTTCTACTGGCTTTCCTAGTTACACCTTTTCCTTAAACACCTTATCCAATTCTCTCTCTTTTTTTGTTTGTTTGCTTGTTCTTTTGCCACAGATTTTCTTTCATCTCAGTTCTTATCTCTAGACTCATTAATCTGGACCTGAAGATGAGAACAGTGAGGAAGAAGTACAACAGAAAGCATTCTTGAGATCCCAGCCTTAAGCATGAATTTAAACACTTCATAAAAGGAGCAGCACCTGCTGGTACATATTGCTTGGCAATACTGCAGATAAAGCTGTGCCTAGCCACTGAAAACACGTAGCTTCCCAGCTGGTGGCACGTAACCTCTGAACTTGACAGTATCAGAGCATAATACACACCTCTGCTTTTATTCAGAGAGAACATCTGTTGAAATTGCTATTAAGAGGCTGAAAAGGTATGAAAATCACAGGCTTTTTTTCTACATAATCACAAACTCAACTAATGTCATCACTTCTGAGGTTTTGGACTTAACTTGCTACCTACAGTAAATTCTGTCCTACCTAAGCTCACAGTGAAAATAAACACTTCAAGGTATTTTGTCATCTTAGAGGCATTTGTCTTACCACAAGATGCCATGCCCTGTGTGGTAACTGACAGCAGCAGTATTGTGCTTTACTTTCCTTTGTTTTAAACATGAAGATTTTGCAGAAGACTACCAAAAATAGTGACTGTCTGAGTCTCCCTATAGAAAAAGTTAATAGGGCATTAGATACTACATTTCAAGACTGACTGCATTTTCCAGGGGGAGGAAGGAAAAAAAAAAAAAAAAAAAAAAAACTTTAGTTTTATTTTAAAGGACTCAAACCTATCTTTTCAAGTATGTGGCTTTTCACTTCTTAATCTCAGGAGTCAGCTATAGCATCTTCTGCAATTACTTGCAAAGTTACTTCTTACTACTTAAAAGAAATAGATTTTTTTAATTGAAGCAAAGTCTATGTAATAGTAATAAAAGCAAAGTCTTCTCGTAAGGATTTTTGGAACATTTCACAATCCAGTTTGGGTCTCAGTCTGGATCTGAGGCATAAATATATTTACATAAAGAAATGTGGGAAGGTCACTGAAGTGTTGGGTATACTGCATGAACTGAAAACCTGTCTCAAAGCATTACTTTTGCAGTCTCTCATTACCTGCTCATCCATTTCGGAAAGCAACATTTCTTTATAGCATTGAAGGTTCCTCTTGCTGCAATCAGGCTGTGCAGCCATCAGTTACTATCTGCTGAGTCACAGTGTTAGGCAGTGGAAATCACCATCTCTCAGGAGTCACAGTTAGACCCACTATGAGATGGACTAGACCAGGATACCTTTGCAATGTGTTTCAGTGGAGATATCCTTGCTTCTGTTCTTTTGTTCCTTGCCCCAAAGTATGCCCAGTCTAAACACAACAAAAGAGGAAAACAAACAAACAAACAAAAAACCAGCTATTTTTTCTCCTTTACAAGTAACTGACTAGGTCTTTCAAGTGGGATGTTAAATGCATCAACACACTTGCATATGGTCATCTAAGTAACTCTCCAGGCTTCATTAATTAGATTTTGATCAGCCAAAATTGGTTCTCAAGGCATCGAAGCAGTTTTTACGTACCTATATGTAGATCCTTTACCTACAAGCTGAATCCCACCTCAGTTATCTACAGTGTATATTTCCACTCCTGAGCTAGCTACTCAGGACACCCTGGACAAATAATGGATGGAAACAGGTTTAAGGGAATAAAACCTTTCAATATCCAAAGCACCTGTTTGGTTTCAGGTATCTGTTTTCATTGTTTAGAACTGTCTTTGGCAGTCTTTTTTGGCTGGTTTAGGTGTTGCCTCTGCAGAGGTTTACCCTGGGACAGATGATTTCCACACATGTCTGCAGTCCAAAGGCCTTGCTAGCAAAACTATCACAGACAAGCTGTAATGCATTGGCTTTACATCTCCCTCTTCTGGACATATCAAGCCCCACCAAACAAGGATTCGAGACTTCTTTTTTTGCACAACATCTGAAAACATTAGCACAGACAGGTTGAAGTTTGTGTTTTTTAAGCTCATTCAGTCTACAGCTTCTTCATCAATTATCTGATGGAGCAAGTTTCATTCACTTCATACAAACTGGAAATGAGCCACTAAATACTTGAAAATAACAAGCCTCTTCAGCAAATCAGTGTTGTCCAAGTGAAAGATTCCTATTATGTTACTGTCTACTGCTCAAATAATGTAAGAGGGGAAAATGGTTTGGTTGTCATAATTTCAATGAAATAAGGATTGAAGTAGTTTATTGATTTGTTAATGACACATAACTCACCTGCAGTACACTGAGGATCAATATCGGTAATACGACAGATAAACTACATCTCCTGCGGGCAAAGAAAGGTCCCTCCACAAGCCTTGTTACACACACTCCATGTGTGTCTTTCACCAAGTTTTCATGCCACCTACTGAGCACAGGCTCCAGGGGCATTACACAGTGACTGTGCTCTGTCTGATGTAGGGCAGCTTCTGACAGTGTTAAACCAGGCTGTACTACTGCTGGTTTTGCCTTCAAGGTGTCTACCTCCCTTACTAATTTTCACTCTTACACTTTTCAGGCTGATTCCTCCCTTGTTGCAAAGCTCTCTTTGAAGTTCTATGGACACTGTTAAATCCATTGATGGTCTCTCTTCCCCCTGAACACCATCAGCTGGGGGCTGATGGTCACCTTCATCTTTAACATGATCAGTTAACATGGGCAAATATGCTCCAGACAACTTTGTGTATCACACTCTGGCATTCCAAGGTGGTGTTATTTAGGCCATTTGCCAAGTGTGTGCTATGCAAGCACTTCCACACTTAACTTTTAAAGATGTTATTCTGGTGGGTTGACCTAGGCTGGATGCCAGGTGCCCACCAAAGCCTCTCTATCACTCCCCCTCCTCAGCTGAACTGGGGAGAGGAAATTTAACAAAAGGTTGAAACACTCGTGGGTTGAGATCAGGACAGGGAGATCACTCACCAATTACTGTCACAGGCAAAACAGTCTTGGGGAAATTAGATTAATTTATTAATTTTATTAACACCTGCTCTGGCATGAGGTCCTTCAAGGGCTGCAGGTGGATATCTGCTCCATCATGCACCTCCATGGTCTACAGAGGGACAGCCTGCCTCACCATGGACTTCAACTTGGGCTGCAGGGAAATCTCTGCTCTGGTGCCTGGAGCACCTCCTCCCCTTCATTCACTGACCTTGCTGTCTGCAGTTGCTTCTCTCACATATTCTCACTCCTCAGCAAATGTTCCACAGCAGGGCTTTTTTTGTCCCTTCTTAAATATGTTTAAGAGGTGCTGCTAATACTGCTGGTGGGCACTGGTGTTGGCTCTATCTGACATAGGGGAAGCTTCTAGCAGCTTCTCACGGAAGCTGCCCATCTACTACCAAAACCTTGCCATGCAAACCAAATAAAATTGTGAATATTCATCTCTTCCCTGTAATTTTTTATCGTTTAATGGAGTTCCTGGTTTAGTTTGGTATCTTTGTCGAAGATTGAAACTACACATTAAGCTGCATACTTGTTTCTCATTTAACCGAAATTAGTGACACTGAATTAAAGGTTGCATATTGTAGCTTCTGATAATTTTACAAGGAAAACCAACTGTGGCCATGCCCAGCATACTGAGTCACTAAACTGTTGTTAAGGCAAACAGAACAGAGGCCATATTATCATCCATCAGCTTTGTGGCAGCCTAGTGGACTAAGGAAAGAGTGGGAAGCTGAGGAATCCTTTGCTTCCATGCTTGCCTTTGACGTTGATGTATCATGGTGCATTAAGCACGAAACCAGTGCAGCCTGTCAAACTCTGAATGGTTGCTTACAGTAGTGGAGGGATCTTCAGGGTAAACAGCAGCTACACCTGGACTTAATAAACCCATGTCTCATGCTTCCTATTAAGAACCTGGGACACCAGAACTAGCCTGTGTCATGGAATATTGTGCTCTGCTACATCACACCACCCTGTGTCCCACTGCCTGCACCCACCCCCTGCATGCCACCACTCACCCATGCCCACAGCACCATGACACCCAGCACCTTGCACTGCCCCTGCTCCCCCAACACCAGCCTGCCCCTGCCCAAACATGCCAGCCTCTTGCCCCTCCTCCTCCATCACCTCCAGCCCACATCAGCATTACCTGTGGCCACCTCCAGCTACAGATAGGCCTGACCACCATGATCCCTCTCCTTCCTCCACACTTCACTGCTCACTGTCTCTTCTCCTCTGCTGTCAGAGCAGAAGGTCTAGTGCTGCTGCTGCCAGGTACCATCTCATGGCCTTGGAGTGTCACCAACACCTCTACCCTGGACCCTGCCAACCCAGGAGAGAGGCTAGGATGCAAAGAAGTCATTGAGTAATTCCTTAATCATGTGCATTAGGTGGCCTGTTCAACTTGGGGCACCCTGAGTGCAGTTTGACACTTGGAGCAGGAAATGATAATTTAAAAATGTGTAGCAAGAAGTGTAATAGATATTTCCTGGGAATGTTATGAAAATGGCAGCACTGTTTAGTGTTTTATTCTAAGGACTTCTCTCTACAAGGAGGTTATTTTACACAGAGCTGAGGTATGCTCAGCATTGCAAATTATGTACTCTGGTCCATGTAGTCAGGTATATCCTCCTCCAGTTAAATTGCTGCTTCCCTGAGGTAGAAATTTTATCTGAAGTAAATTTTCAGCATTCAGAGCAGATATGCCAGAGGATATCTGCTGCAGGCAGGCCCCTACACATCACAGAATTCTCTCTGGGTCCTATATTGGAATATATATAAAAAAAAATTAGGCAAAAACTTCTCAAATTCTGGGACTTTCTGGACAAGCACAAAACATTCATAATCTTATCTGACAGAGGTGATTTTCAATATCTGCATTATATATCTTTTTAAGGCATATGTAGGGGAAAATAAGGATTATTTAATGAAAAAAGTAGTTTATGAAAAACATACTTTCACAGTATTGTCTTGTGGAACTACCACTACCCAACATTCACATTAACTGCACTTTTTGAAGTGCAATACAGGGTTATTTTCTAATCTCTGACTCCAGCAATATTTAATTTAACATCTCTCACTAGTATGGAAAAAAATAGTATGGAAAAGGGCTGTGCTAAAGCAGGACCCTTTCTTCACATGTCTGCAAAGGAGGAATGGTCTAGGACATACCTTCACATCTCCTGTTGCTGCCCTCAGAAGAGTGTTTCAGTTCTTTAGTGGTCTAGGAAACCACAGTGACTTTCCTCTTCTGGGAAACCCAGATCCATTCCAGCTAACTTCATAAACCCAGCCAGAGCACTTACTTTCCTAGTAAGGTAGCACAACAGCAAATGACCAGCAAGCAGTTCATTCATCAAAGGTACAGATGGTTTAGTTTTGCAGTCCTACCTGAGGTGCAGGAAGGAACTAAACTGAAGTATGTACTTTGCTGGATAAATGTGAAGAGGGTTAGGGTAGTATATAAGAAGATAAACTTGCTTGATCTCTCTGGCTTGGAAAACAGCATTTGCTGACACTTCATTTTGTGTTGGGCTTTATCTGGGAAGGATATGAAAAATAAGTTGATTTATAGTTCCCAGATGGACTTAGAAGTCAGTTAGGCATCTAGCAGATAAGCAAATCACAAGTGTTTTTAGGCTTGCACAGAAGCATGACTTTACATACATTGAGAACAGGGTATGGAAAACCAAGCATGCTGCAAAGCACACGTGCCTTGTGCTTAAGCAGCTGAGGAGTAGAAATAGGATTCAAACTGGACCTTAGCAGCAGCCTTCTGTGGGTTTAGGGTGCAAGCAAGAAGAGTGGGGCAGTACTTCCCCTGGTGAACAGATCTTCACCTGGATCTAGCACAAAAATACTGTCCCACCATTGCAATTTATAGAAGTATTCAGCAGGTAAGGCACAAGTGAGAAGGTATTCTGCTTTCTATCCTGTATGTGCCTTCTACAGCTAATAGGCATTGAAAGACTCACCAATGGCTCTTTGTGACATGGCTGAAGAGCATATGCTCAGTAAAAATGTCATCTGAAGTGATGATGTCTATTGGCTCATAAGAAAATGTCCAGTACATGACTTTTTAGAAGGGGGGAACTGATTTGTCAGTTATTGCACCATCACTTTTCATTGTAACACAGACTTTCCTATGTTTTCATATTTCTTTAAGTTGAAATGGGCCTGTAAATCTAACAAGAACGACTGAATTTTATCCGTTGAGTTCATGACACACTGAAATTTATAAGATTATGTGAATTAAGTAAGAAAGAAAGGAACAGGATTAAGAGAGTAGCCTTACTGAAACAAGGCTCTTGCACAGTAAAGCATACCACTGGACAACTATTATAGTGTTGTTGGAAAATGAAAGTTTTGTAAAATGGTATTCTGGGGTTCCATGTCTGTTATATCTTAATTACTTTCAAATCAAACACACTCCCTTTATCAATTAGAGATGTGCTCTGACACTCTTGGAAATTCTGCCTGCCTTCCAAAACTCTGACTAGCTTCTCTTCTTATGTCTGCTTTGATGCCTATAGAAAGTCAAGCTGTGAATTCACTCAAGAGCCATCAGCCTTAAGATCTTCCAAGTGTGCTTTTCTAAATCTTGTGTGCAACTCCACAACCCCAGGTTTGGTGATCACTGTGTTGAGAATGCCCTTGAGGGACTCAACACATTGAATTTTAATGATATTATTTATACAAGGTGCCTGAAGAACTGAAAGTTTAAAAAAAGTGTATTCCTGTCACAGAATAGGGAGGTCTGACTGTATGCAGAAAGGGATATGATCTGTTGAGTAAGAATATAGTATTTTTGCGTATCTGCTTTCCAGTGTATGACTATGCTATAAGTATTTTTGACAATACATCAGACTAATGTACTCTGATATATTCTCTAAAATTAATGAAGCCATAGTAATGGCAGTAGAGCAGCAGCACTTTGCTGTTAAATCCTCAGTGAGTGGTTAATTATAGAATTAGGGTCTTTATAGTAAGAACCTGTCCATTCTCCTGCTACTGGAAGTAGAGTCTCAAGGGCTTTGAAGAAAACCTGATTTGTGGGTTAATGAATTTAAAAAAAAAAAGAAAAAACAAAAATCAAAACACAGAAAAACACACACACACAAAATCAACAAACAACAAACAAACAAACAAAACCAAACCAAAAACAAAACCACCAAAACCTAACTGCTAAGGTTTCTCTGTAATAAAAGATGGCAGATCTTTTATATAAAATGGCATTATTCTTTTCAAAGAATCAGTATGTGTACACTTGCTAAACTGATTTATTTGCTGTGACCTGTGTATTTAAATGCCAGATATTTTTTCTGTGTGACAACAGTCACAAAGGATGCACAAGCCTTAAAAGCATTTATTGTAGCTGGTTTTTTAATCCATTAATGAGTTGTCTGATGAGAAAGAAAGTCTTCCTCACTTCAGTCATCGTAAGTGTGGGAATAAACCAAATCACATATTTCTTTTTGTTGCATGTGTTCAGTCCAGGAAACAGCACCGATTTCATCTTCCTGAGTCAAAAGTTTCCTTTCTGAATGGAAGAGCATCTAACTTTGCCTTCTAAGTCCCTGAAGATTTTGTTAAGGGGTAATCATTTCTGAATCTACATGGGCAGTGAAGGTAAACCCCATATTGGCTCACTGAGAACCAAAATGGAGAATTATCTGGAGTGCTGGATGGTCAAACACTAAACAGATGGCTTGGCAGGCTGTAGGTTTGTACTCTGTCAGTCTACCTTCCTAAGTTTTTAAACCTGTGCTGATTCATACCAAAAGACATCCAATAGACAGAAATTGCTGGCATATCATCAATGTTTTCTAACGGCAGAGTCACTCTGAATTTGATATTTGACAGTACTAGAGGCCAGGAAGCCAGAAATTCACTATTTGTCTTGCAGAGTGGTGTTGTCTCCACCCCTGCAGAGCTCTCTGCGAGAGGACGCAAGATATTGATGAGTGTATTGCTTGCTACTAAGTGAAGAAAAATCCTTGCATTAGAATTGATAATCCATGATAGGAAAATCAGAGAAAGTGGAAACAGAATCTTCAGACTTTTAGAGATGTTTAATCGAAACAACACTTTCCAACAGCTTGGCACTCAAAGCTGTATTCTTAAAAGTGAAATCTACCAGCAGGGTTATGAGAAACAGCTGCTGAGATGGAAAAAATCAGTTAAATCATGTTCACACAACATAAGAATAAATTAATAAGTTTCCTTTAGTCTTATCATTTAAGCTATCTTCCAACTGAGCAGGTAACAAAACATTGGCAAGACTGCAATACTTACATCTTATTTTTTACCTGCTGGCAACAAAACCGAGGCACACAAATGTTCAGATTTGTTTCAACATTTCTTTTTGACTTACATAATGGCAGGTGAAAAAAAAACACAGTTCTTCTAACCTGTAGACATGTTAAACATTTTAATCTTCACTGTAACAACTCTCATCAGCCATGTTTCAGAGATGAGAAACCTAGCACTGCAGTGAAGTTAGTGATGGGCTAGTGAGGAAGAAATGGGCCCATTGCTGATGAAGGTTGTCAACACTTCCCTTGGGTGGGAAGTTGCCAGCTTCTGTTATGTAAATTATTGTACCATGGGTACACAAAATGCAACTCTGGACATGTTCTCACCGATTCTTTGTTGCCCAGTTTTTAACTTTTTGTTAAAATTACTGTGAAGGTTGGTCAGTGTGAGGAAGTTCACCAGCTGCTTCAGATATCCTCTGATCTTGTCAGCATGCGCATGACACAAGATACAGACATACAGCTAATGGAAATCAGGAGGGATCTTTGAAGCTGAGGTCTTGATGACATTTTAAAACATTTTAAAATCATGATGACATTTTAAAACCAATTTTGGATCTTCAGGGCATGATACACAGCCTCTTTTTGCTCAGATATCTAAGGAGAAAGGAGCACATCAAAGACTGTCAGGGTAGCTTTTTAATAGGATACTAATTGTGGCATAAAGGGGTTCTAAATAGATTTGCACCCATAAAAGCCCTGTGAATC